>VUQS01011857.1:3918-15335 GCA_015108495.1 Heterochromis multidens
TTAATTCAACACTGAAAAATGCCAAGCATCAGATGTAGGGTGGACTCACAGGGGGGAAGTATTTGAGGATTTTCATGAGGTGGGTTGGCTGTGTCGTTTCTCCTCCAGACGAAGAAGAACAAAGAAAGATAAAAAAGAAGAAATGAAAAGAAGTGACGAAAGCAGAAAAAAAAAGGCAATGAAACATTCATGAAGCCTCTGTTCAGTGTGAGGGCGTGTCTGTATGCTGAAACACTTCTCTCATTTATTATATATCAATGCAGGGCTTCCCCAAACAGGTAACCCACCTGGAACCTGAAGCAGCCAAAACAACAGACACACTTATTAATTATGGAGTATGTTCTCTATGCTCTGTGAAATAACAATATAAATATTTGATTCAATACAGGTGTATTGATTTTATGATGGTAAGAGAGACGGTGTTTATTTCAGGTGAGGCGATAACCTCAGCAACTTACTGTATGGACCGTAAGTATTTGGACACTTAGAGATTTTAGGGTTTAACATCCATCCATTTTCTTCCACTTATCCAATTCAGTGTCATGGGAAGGCTGGATCCATCCCAGCAGCCATACGGCGAGAGGCGGGGTTTAATATAATATTTTCAAATAAAAGGTGCTTACTGTTGATTCCAGTTTTTTTTTAAAGTGTTTCCAGTCTTCCAATATTAAGTGAAGAAACAACCACTACGATTTTATGTCCAAAACATGTGGTCATTGTGTTGAAGAGATACCAACTCTAAAGTCCTGGCTGTACTTCCAATTTGTATCATCAGAGTCAGTGTAAACTTTGTTTAACCAGGCCAGACATTTTTTTTCAGAAGACATTTTTATTTATCATCCTCCTCACGGCCACAACAAAGGCAAAAAGTCTTTAAACAGCAGCATCTTAACACCTCTACTGCTAAGTTTTAGTTTAGTTCTGCAAAAAGTACTTTTAACTGGAGCAGGTTTGCATAAATTTTGAAATACTGAAACACATCTTGCCTCAAATGGTTCTGTTGTAGACAGCAATAGCTACCCAAAGTCTTTGACCCACAGACATCATCCGGTACTTTGTCTTCTCTGGTGCTGCTTCAGTGCAGACGTCTTCAGCCTTTGTGGGGTGTTTTTGGCTGATTTTCAGTAAGCAGTCATGATGAGATTCTGGACTGTTCTCCAATGAGTTTTGATGAATTTATCTGAATGTGACCTCACAGAACAGTCCTGTTTATTTCTGCATGTATTCTGTTGCTTTCCACTGGCCAGTGGACTGCCAGGTCCACTGAGCACCACCATGTTTAATCCACCCATAGAACTTTGTTTCTGAACTTCAGGACAGGTTCCACAGGTTTTTACAAACCTAGCCTTTCTATTGCTGTGCAGGGGGTTTGCATCTTGTGGTGAATCCTCTGAGGTTCTATTCAAACTCTTTCCTTAATTGCTGACAAGAAAACATGGTCATCTACATCTTGTGCAGTCAAGATGTCAACGCACCGGTGGTGCTTAGACGTGTCAGATTAATTTTAAACCTTAGAATTTGGGAACTATCTGATCAAAGAGCCATACTTCACATGCAGATCTCTAAATATGGATATAAACCTTCTCAGATTACAACTGAGTCTTGGTGCTTTATTCTAAGATCCTACAGAGAACCTGAAGTACTAAACTGAATGTATACGTGTCCAAATACTTGTGTTGTGGACTGTGAAAGACTGTGGTAAACCTACTGAGAAATATTTTACAACAAATCATCAGCATACGTGTTCAACGTTGACCTGATGTTGACTCTAGGGTTTTCATTGCTGCCCATCATTTCCTGCGCTGTCCATAGGCCAGAATACAGGTGTTATACCCGTCCACACAGGAAGTCGTCACAGGCAGAGTTCTTGCAAACACGTCTTCCTGCAGAGAGGAGGGAGAAAACATGGAGATAGATAGAGCATGATGGATACAGACTGATGCTTCAACCATCCAAATAATCAAGGTTTCCTTGTGCACTGGAGTCTCTGCTTCATATGGTATGTTCTGGTTTTCTAGAAAGAGATCCAAACTCCTGGCAGGATTGTCAAATAAAGCCTCATGACACTTTGTTTATGAGGCGTTAAACAAAAATTATAAACCAATCAGCCTTAATAAATGGAGGGCTGCGAAGGCCAAGCACTCGTTAGAGCCCAGGCTTCATTAAAATCTAGAGCTCGTTAAGGTTTTTAGCTCATTAACAATCAACCACAAACCTTCCCGGCAGGCAAATTAACAACAGTGCTGTAGTATTTAATAATATGCAGGATTACATTTAACTAGGTTTTCTGTTAATTAATGCAGACACTGTAATATAATCTAACCTCTTAACATCCACCAGGTCACTGGCAACCAATCTAAAGTAAGGGATGGGGCTCGTGTTCAGGCTGCCAGATGGATGTTAGGAGGCCAGCCAATGGCTGCTTCTTCTACAGCTGCTTCTTCTGCACACATGGAAGTTTCTGTTCTGGCTTTAACTATGGTTCTAACATCTGCTGGAGTTATCATTTGAAAATGGGCACCATCAAGGGATGATGTCCTGTCTTAAATTTATGGGCAAAATGGGCAAAATCCTGAGATGCTGAACCAAATTGCACTATTTGTATCTTATGCCTAATATACTGGGTGTCTTTTTTCTGAGGTTTCTTGAGTATAAACAGACTTTAGTGGGTTTTTTTAAAAAAAAAAAAAGCATATCTGCTGTGTGTTCAGAACTGTGGAAGGAGTCAAGGTACGCCTTTACCTGTGTGCTGCTGGGAGGGTAGACTTTGTCAAACTGGAACTTCTTTCTCCTGAAAGTTGTCTGATTGTTGGGTTTTTCTGTATTATTGTAGGGTCTTTACCTTACAATATAAAGCACCTTGAGGCGACTGTTGTGATTTGGCACTATATAAATAAAATTGAATTAAATTGAATTCCTTCCCCTCTGGATGACGACCACCTCCTGGTCATCGGTTTTCTCCAGACAGCTGGAAGCCAAGCTCTTCCTGCAGCGGCAGAACACCTGGATGTTTCCCTGCAGCTCCAGCAGCTTGTTAAATACTGCCTCCTTCCTGTAGAGGGATCACAGTTCCTCCACCTCACTGGCCGCCTCCTGTTCCACTTGGGCCAACTTCCCCAAAGGACCCTTGAACTGCTTCAAGTGGTTCTTAATGTCAGCTAGTGTCTGGTAAACTGGTGGAGCAAAGGTGCTTGTTTGAGACGTTCAGCTCCCAGGTCAGCCGGCTCATCTCGTGCAGTTGGCCGTGGTCCACAGTGAACATGGTGACAAGTTTGACAGGTAGGACGGTGGGAGCTCGGCGGCTCAGGAGGGATTGGATCTTCTCCCGTGCCTCCTGGTTGTCAACCTCTTGCTCAGCAAGCTTCTGGTTCACATGCTGGACATCAGTCAGATAGCGGACTTCCCTCGCCAGCTGTCACTCTGAAACAGATTGTTGACCTCCTTTTCTTTTGTTTGGAGCTTCTGCCGCAGATCCTCGATGGCCTGGTCTCTTTAGGAGGGCTCTGTAGGGTTAAAGGAACATGTTTGGTCACATGGTGCTGAGATATCTGCTTGTTGAGCCTAATGTCATTAACCATTTCCTGTCCCCATACTTGTTCAGTTCCCAAAAGCAAACACACACACACTGAGGTGCCACTGATAGCTAAAAATGGTCCAAATAAAATGATCGGTGTGATAACAATGATCTAGTTTCAATCTAAAGATAATATATCATCTTCTGACTCCAATATTCCTAAAAAGCACTGCTATTACTTTGGATGTAAATGAAGAAAACTAAATACCACAACATTTGGAGGGTCGCGGGGCTAACACAGAGAGACAGGCAACCATTCACACCTATGGCCAGTTTAGATTCACCAATTAACCTAACCCCACTAACTGCATGTCTTTGGACTGTGGGAGGAAGCCAGAGTACCTGGAGAGAACCCATGCAAACACAGGGAGAACATGCAAACTCCACACAGAAAGGCCCAATAGTGGATTTGAACCCAGGAGGCAACAGTGCTAACCACCGTGCCACCATGGTGCCTTTACTACAGTGCAGACTTCTCATAGAATTTAACCTGTGATAATCCATCTTAACTTTGGTGATTCCTTGACTTTTCTTCTATAGCACCAACAGCTTTTACTTCTCTGCATCAAGTTTTGCAGAGAACTACCAGCAGGTTGAAAGGCCTTAATGACTGCAGCACATTTTGGAGCAACTGTTCATGATTTTCTGTGAGTTTTCAGTTTGACCCACCGTGATATTTGTAGTTTATCAATCTTGCCCTCGTCTCACCACAAACATGTAAGTCATGACGGCTCCTCTGCCTTGGATGTAGGTACTGCCGGTGCGGTCGTCCTCCCAGACCGTCGGCTGGCTGCTGGTGTGAGTCTGCAGCTGACCGGAGCCCCGAAGGAAAAAGTGTTTTAGTCCAGCTGTGTGTCCTGTCATTGCTCTCAGGCCTCTCAGACATGCTTCTGTTAAATTTTAATGAATGCAGTTTGACCTTTTTCCTCCTCCTTCTAATATTAAAAACTATCTTCAGCTCATTTAGTTTTTTTAAGTTCAAAGCATTTTCAACTTCTTTGCAAAATAGCAACTTTTTGATTACCTTAATATGAAATGTGAACAAATACAGCAAAAACAGGCAACCCTGCTGCACTGAAGCTTATAAGAGCTTTATAAGAGATGGACCTCACTGCGTGTGGTGATGAAGCGTCCCTGATTGTAGCACTCCTTTGGAAATGGCTGCAGTTTCTGGAAAAGACGGAGCCAACAGTGACATTAAATACAGCTGTGGCCAGAAGTTTTAATCTACTCATCAGGGGCATGAATGTCAGGGTAATTTTGGGCTTTTAATGATTTCTTTGAACTGTTCTTTTTCCAGGGTGGAATGATTGTACAGCAAACATCTTTAATGACTTTAAAAAACAAGAACTGGGTTCACAAGTTTGAATTTATTTAGGATTGTTTTGTTTTAGCGGGTGGGGAATGTGGTTATAACGTAGGAAAACACAGGACAAGAGCAAGCGACTGACCTCTGACCTCACTTATACATGACAAGGTATAAAAGACCTCCGGGCACCAGATGTTGGCAAAGGTGGTGCCCTGTACCTCCGTCCTGATGGAAGTAAGGTATATTCACTTTGGGAATCACGTTCAAACTATAACATTCAGCTATTGCCATTATTCTAAAAAAGCCCATCTGGCATTCATGCTACTGTCTGTAGCTTAAATATACTTGGGTTAAAATTTGGTTGTCTTGTGATATTTTTATATAAAGTACTGTCTAAAAATGTTAGGCACAGACTTTGCTTTATGCCAGAGGTGTCAAACATAAGGCCCGGGGGCCAGAATTGGCCGGGCAAAGACTCCAATCCGGCCCACTGGACGGCTTTGAAAAATGTGAAGGACATAAATTTGGGACTTTTAACTGTATTTTATTAAGTTTTACAGCTTATCCTGCTGATAAAGACCCCCCGGTCATTAAATACTAAACCAAAGTAATTAAATAACCGATAAACAATTAAATGACAGAAAAGTTCCTGTTTGTTCACTGTCAGCTATAGAAATATCAGTTGTTTTTTTATGATAGGTCCAGAGTAAAAATAAAATAAAATAGAATTGAGGACATTTTCTGTGAATGAACAGAAAGTTTCTGTTTTTATAATTACAGGACAGTGAGCGACCAGAACTTTCTCTGTAATTTTACACATTTATTTCTTACAGTTTAAGCCCAAACAGTCATGCTGACTGATTCCTTTCATTTACTGCAGCAGCATTTCTTCATCATGCAGAAAAACTGAGACGTGCTGCTGAAACTGTCCAGCCGGGGCTCCGCATTCTCCGCTGCCCATCTCGACATCCACGGACACAAACACAGGGACAGAGAGGGAGCTGGCAGTGACGTTAGCCAGACAGGTGAGAACAGGTAATCCGACACACAGGTGTGTGTCTCCTGCCATCTCTGGAGATGACTTAAAGGGGTTTCTTTCTCATAATGAGATCTTATTAATAGTCATTTAAATCTGATTTCAAAATTTCTCTTGTGATGCATTACTGTTGGCCATTTCTCATTTACGAGCTCATTTCCCCAAAGAGCTGCTGTGAAGAGAAGGATCTAAAAAGTTTTACCCTCAGTGTTCCTGCACTGTACTGCTGAAGCGCATCACTAGAGGGTAGCATCAACACATTAACACTGCAGGCAACATGACTGCTATTATTCATCCTGGAGAAGGCATCAACAGCATCAATATCAGAACAGTGGTTTAGATTTTTGAGCAAAGGCACCTGTCGACCCCTTCATGAACCCCAAATAAAAACAAGAAAAAAGCAGCCGACTTTTTTAAATAACATTACCCACAGAAACTGCCTCTGATGGGGCAGGTCTCCTTTCTTCTGCCTTCTTTATTCCCAAAACATTAATATTAATTATCCATACATACTGAATGGTTTGTGTTAAATCTCATTATTGTGACCTCGGTCAGCAGTTTCTCCTTATTTGTCATGGTCCCGGGCAGGTTAGAGGGTTTCTTGGTTTTTGGTATTTTCCACTCACTTGTTGCTTCCTGAAGGTGTTGGCCAGGTCCCGTCTGGACCCACCCATTGTACACCTTCTACTCATCAACTCATCAGCCTGCCAGTACATAAGGACCAGCTCCAGCCACTGCTCTCTGCCAGATTGCTGTCTATGGTTGTGGGAATTGGGCTCCAGATATCTGGGGTGTGCTGTAGGAGATTAGTTGTGCTAACGTTCCTGTCTCTCTGTCTTCCAGAAGCCTCACCAGGGTCCCTGAAGCGCTCTCACTTCTAGTGGAAACCTGGCTCCCTGCTCGTCCAGCTGTCTGGAAGAAGCAGCTCAATACACACCTGTCGAATCTAACTGCCTGTCCACCCTTTACTGTCACCCAGGGGTGTGTCTAGAAGGATGGCTTAGGGTGGCACCAGCCCCCCCGAAATATGATTGCCTCCCCGGGGCCCATATTGGTCTAGAGTACTGTTAATCTTTCAAGCTCAGACAGGACCATTTACTCAAGTACTTTACTCAGGTTTTATGTACTTGTACTTCATTTAAGTATGTCCATGCACTTTATATTTTGAGTACAATTACTGAATTATAGATCAAGCTAGAGTGTTATATGAGTAATTAAAATCATCAACAGCTGCAACATTAAAGATAAATACACATCAATAAATCAATAATTATAGCCCAATAATATCCTGTATATGATTCTAAAAAGTGCCATTCACATGAGTACATTAACTTTAGGTACTTTAAATATATTTGAATATACAAGCTGTGAACTACTAAGCTGCTTAAAAAAGATTATAACTTTTACTTAAGTAAAAACAACTGTTTGAATTCTTATGCAGCTCCACTTTTCTCATAATAAACCTGCAATAGGACGCAGGGCTGCATAGCTTGAAAACTGTGGTTTGTACATCACTTTACCACACTTATTAAACCAATAAACTTTTTACAACTGCAAAGCTGTTGGTCTCTGGGTCCTGCTTTAGAGTCCAGAACACCGTGTTGCTTCATTCGGCTTATGACAATATTTGGACATTTGTTTGAAAAGTCTGAAAACCAAAGAAGTGTTTTTGGAAGTTTACCGTCTTAGGATAGGATAGGAGGGCAAGCTGAAGATGTTAAGATCTTCATTGGGAGGGACCAGGATTAGAAATGAGTCCATCAGAGGGACAGCTCAGAGTTAGAGAGGCTGAGATGGTTTGGACGTGCAGAGGAGGGAGAGTGGCGGATGAAGATGGAGCTGCCAGGCAGGAGGAAAAGAGGAAGACCTCAGAGCAGATTCATGGATGTAGTAAAGGAGGACATGCAGAGGGTTGGTGTAACAGAGGAGGATGCTGGGATAGGAGGAGATGGAGGCAGATGATCCACTGTGGTGACTCCTAAAGGACCTCAGGACCATGTGGCTTATCCTCCTTGTTTTGAGTCAGACTCAGTAACGGTTCAGTTACTTCCCTAAACAAAGTACACAGAACTGTCCTGATATCAGACAGAGCTGTCGCCTCGTTACACTCCCACTATCATTTCTGGAAGTCTCCAAGCAAACACAAAAGAGTAAATCATGTCTGCATGTGTGCTGATTCAGCAGGGATGACATTAAATAAGAAAAGATGAGAATAATTATTTATTTGAAAGTGAAAGAGGATGCTTGAGTCTGACTCTGGCAGAAAATGTACAAAATGGTGTGTAAAGGTCACCAGAGTGCAAGACATGAAGTTTCAGATGCTCAAAGTGTCATGAAGGAGGACCCCCTGACTGCCTGCTTAAAGCGTCCCCACAATGCTGGAGCCAAAGCCACACTTATCAGAGGGTGAACGGACACATCCATGCCAGTTCACCCTAAATCTCACACGTGCAAAGAGCATCAAGCCATGAAGATGGTTTGAAATTCACTCATGTATGACACATTTACATGCCCATCACAAGCTGGAAGTGCTGTCAGGTGTGAGGTTCTGTAGTGCTGATGCAAATGTGTGCTTATGTTAGTGGAACAGCAGCACGAAAAAGCCCTCAAAGTCTAATTGGGTTAAGAAAGTGTACTGGAGAAGTACTGCAGGTCTGACAGGTGAAATTATGGGTCAGTATAAGCTGTTTTTAGCCCCCCTTTCTGTTATGCTCATGCCTGAAATGACCACATACAGAAATCTGTGCAGAGCTGACATCAGCATTTAGAGAAGTTTGATGCCTGAGCTTTTGGCTCACATGGATTATCTGTACATATGGTGACCTCTTTATCAGAACTTTGGCCATGTTTAATATGAACATCCACCACTGTAGCAGAATATAGATCAACTTGAAGAGCTCTTTAAAGGGTTTATTCTCTAATATAAACTCTGTGTCCTGCTGATTTTTACTGTATGGGATATTTTCTCTTTTTCATTGTCCAAATCTTTTGGATCTGTCATGAAATTTGGTTTCAGAACATGCTTCAGGCCACACAAAGTCTGAGCAGCTGGTGATCCCCAGCAGATATATTGTATCCCAGTCTGTCTGTGCCGCCGAGCAGTAAAATCCCCGCTGATTGCTCCTTTTAAAAGAGGTGGACGTATTTCTTCTCCTGGAAGAGCTGCCGGCTGTTCTGGCAGCCGAGTTGCGGTCGAGTGCTGGGTGAATAACAGTGGAACTCATTCTGCCTCAGCTCAGGCTCCACACCGCGGGCCAAATTAAAAATGACACGCAATGAAAGAGCAAAGGAAACCAGTTTCCCCGGAGAACAATCTGGAAAATTACCCTCCATTCACACAGACAGGGAGAGTATTGATAGAGTATCGCACTCTCTCACAGCCAATCAGCTTTTTTTGCTTTCTATCAGAGCTGCCTCAGAACATCTGCTGCTCCTCTGCTCTGTCTGCCTGCTGAATCGTAGCTCCTCAAACACAATACCTGTGTGTTTGTGTGGAGCTCAGAGACTTCTTATTGGAACAGCTGATCTAAAAACACAGTTCATGTGTTTTTGTTGATGCAACAAGAATGGGGTGAAATTTTACAACTAAAAAGCCAAATTTAGTGTGATTTAGTCATCACTGCAGTGAGTTCCTCGATACACTGCAGGATGGATGGAGGAGGAAGAAAAGCACTGTGTGTAGCAATAGTACCCTTTTCTCCTTGATGAGGTTCCACGTGTGGATCCGGTTCTGCCTCAGTGCCTTTTGGGAACCCGTCCACATTATAACATGTTTGAGAACAAATGTTAGGTAGTGGAAGTTGGGTCAGACTCTGAGAATCATCTGTGAACTTCTTACGGTAGTTCAGTGGCCCCAGTTGTTGCATTCTTCTTCAGAGTGGCCCCACTTCTGTGAAAATCATAGACTGTATACAAAAGATGGGAGCAGCCCATTTTGAAACTTCAGGGTTAATGCTTTGGTGACTGCCATGTTGGTTGACAGAATTTGGACAGATGTTCTTGGTTTTGTCAAAGTTCTTCTAGAAGTCTCGCTGTTGCAGAGTTCTCCCATAGATTTCAATTCATGATTCTTTGATGGAAATGTCTCCCCCTTATAATGTCTTTGGTCCTTACCAAGTTGTCAGCTAAAGTGAGCAGGTGTGGTTTGCAAACTGCCTTCATGAGCTACTCAGGTGCAATCTCAGCCACAGGTAACCTGCTAATTAGTGCTGAGTAACTTCTTGGACGGTCTGTTAGTACCATTAACGTCACAGCAGCCATATTATCAGTCAGATAATGTCATTAAAAATGCTCCAAAAGGCTCCAACAGCACAAACACGGTCCAGAGGTCCAGTTCAGGGACTCCAGTTAGCTGAGGTGAAGCCTAGCAGACAGCTAGCAGCTACAACTGCCTGTGTCACCATCCACCTGTCAGTCAAAGAGGCCACGCCCCTAATAAATCAAACTTTAATCCTTAATAAAATCCAAAGAAAAATTATCTGTCAACACAAAAGTTTTTGTAATTTAATTTAATGTTTCTTTAGTGTATATTCATATTCCCTGATGGCACAAAAAAACTCACAAAAAATAACTGTAGGTTTTATTTGCAATGTTAAACTGCAGATGAACAGCATGTTTTGAATAAAGACTAACAGGCAGAGACAGGAAGAAAGTGATGTCCTGTACAGAAACATTTTGGGATCATTTTAATGTGGTTAATGGACCGACAAAGCACAGACGGTACAAACACAACAGACTGCACTTAAATCTCATTACATTCACCAGGTCAGTGGTGAACCATCAGGGTTAGAGTTAGGTTTGTGTTTGGTTAATGTCCATCCCTGTTTATACTTTAAATAGTTACACCCGAATGTAGAAATCTGTGAGACTTCATTGGAGGTCTAAACCTACACGGGTCGTTGGTGATCTGATGGATGTTGAGAGGTTAAACTACTTTTATCTCACCAAAATGATTTATACTGCTGTGTAAAAGTCTCTGCCTTTTTCCTGATTTCTTCTTTTTTGCATATTTGTCACACTTACACGTTTCAGATCATTAAACAAATTTACATATTAGACAAAGATAACCTGAGTAAATACAAAATGCAGTTTTTAAATGATGATTTCATTTATTAAGGGAACAAAGTTATCCAAACCTACCTGCCCTGTGTGAAAAAGTCACTGCCCCCTAAACCTAATAACTGGTTGTTCCACCCTTGGCAGCAAAAACTGCAATCAAGTGTTTGTGATAACTGACAATGAGTCTTTCACATCACTGTGGAGGAATTTTGGCCCACTCTTATTTGCAGAATTGTTTTTTTTTTTTTACAGCATGAACGGCCTGTTTAAGGTCATGTCAAAGCATCTCAATTAGATTTATGTCCAGACTTTGACTCGGCCCATCTAAAACCTTCATTTGGAGTGTTAGTTTGATACCAGATGTAACGGGACTCAAACCTTCCAGAAAGTTCAGCTTTTGTCTCGTCAGTCCACAGACTATTTTCCCAAAAGTCTTGGGG
>VUQS01011865.1:4185-27762 GCA_015108495.1 Heterochromis multidens
TTTTACAATTACTTTCAATATTCAGTTGCCTTTTACTTTTATTTTGACTCACTCTTTGCATAGGTTTAGAAAAAGGTCATGGTTTGGGTTAGAGTAGAACCATTCACAATGTTAAGCACATGCTACAAGGCAACATTTTCCATTTTGCTTGGTTGCCAGAATATGCCCTGAAAAATTCAGCCCTCACAATTTTGCAGTCTTTATTGAAAGAAAAAGAAGATCAGAGTTCATATTAAAAGTCATAAAACTTTCTATATCTAATGGCTTAGTCACAGTACAGTAAGAATAAGATTGCAGCCTCCTTGCAACAACGAAAAATCAGTGGTTGCCTAGTGATTGCATTGAATTTTTTCTCATTCAGTGACCAATTGCAAATACAGTGCACCCAGAAAATATTCACAGCGCTTCACTTGTTTCACATTTTTTCATGTTACAGCCTTATTCCAAAATGGGTTCAATTCATTTTTCACCTCAAAATTCCACATATAAAAGCCAATAATGACAAAGTGAAAAGTTTCCTTGAAATTCTTGCAAATTTATTAAAAATAAAAAACAAAAATATAACATGTTATCACAGCCTTTGCTCAATACTTTGTTGACATTTTTGGCAGCAATTACAGCCTTAAGTCTTTTTGAGTATGATGCTACAAGTTTGGCACACCTGTTTTTTGGCAGTTTCTCCCATTCTTCTTTGCAGAACCTTAAGCTCCATCAGGTTGGATGGGGAGCGTCAGTGCACAGTGCTCTGGAGCAGGTTATCATCAAGGATGTCTCTGTACATTGCTGCATTCATCTTTCCCTCAACCCTGACTAGTCTCCCAGTTCCTGCTGCCGGAAAACATCCCCACAGCATGATGCTGCCAACACCATGCTTCACTGTAAGGATAATATTGGCCAGGTGATGAGCAGTGCCTGGTTTCCTCCAGAAATGACGCTTGCCATTCAGGCCAAAGATTTCGATCTTTGTTTCATCAGACCAGAGAATTTTTTTTCTTATGGTATGAGAGTCCTTCAGGTGCCTTTTGGCAAACTCTAGGCGGGCTGTCATGTACCTTTTACTGAGAAGTGGCTTCCTCCTTCACAAGTTAAACGCTGTGAATACTTTTCAGATGCCCTGTAGCTGCAGTGACTAACTGGTTGAGGGTGCATTTCCCTCGTCTGCGATGTGTCTCTTTGCAGTAGGGGACTTGACTCAGTTGTTTGCCAACTAGTTGTATTCTAGTTATGTTCCTTTATAAAAGCAAGGTTGCCAACCACCTTCTGGCTGGACTCTGAATGTAAGTAATATGAATTTATGTCTATGTAGACTGCAACAGATTTATGAATATTTGCTCATTTATCACAGTTAATCATTGTATTATCACAGATTGCATGTAATTGCAAGTTTGACCCCATTCAGTTGCGTACTGATAGCAGACTGACTCCATCTTATCGCCGTTTTATCGCCGTCTTGACACACCAAAGTTGCTTTGAAGATGACAGCTGACTGTGAGTGATTCCCCCTGGTCCCCTTCTTTGAAGCAACCATTTCAAAGGCAGCAAGATTGCAAGTTCATTGCACACGTTCGTGCCACGTTCTCCAACCATTATTTTCCTAGTGTGACTGTAGCGTAAATAAAACAATTCAGTCCAGGTATGTGTGTGTTGTCCACATCCATGTTTTAGAAATACTTTGTCATCTGCTGCTCAAACACACAAAAATTCTCATGTACACACATTTTCCCTGTCGTTGTGTTCCTTAACATTATCCAGCTCAGCTCAGCTCCAATCCATGCTGATTATGCACAGCCAGGTTTATATACAAATGCACACACACATACACACGCACACGCACATGCACACTGAGCAACACACCCAGACAGGCATACGCCTCCAGATTGTTTAGCATACAGCAGGCATTCGCTCATTGTTCTCAGAGTCACAAGGTCAACAAGTTCCATCCCTGATAGACTCAACATGGAGAGGATGGCAGATGAACAAAGCCAGAAATGCATACATAGACATCACCCTCAGAAGTACTTAAAGACACAAACACATTTTAGATACTCATGTATTCAGAGGTGCACTCCTATCTCCTGGCTGTTCTTCCATCCAAACAAAGAGATTTTCATGGCAACAAAATAAGCATTTACAGTACCACTGATTTTTGTCTCGCCCAGTGACAAGCCATCCAGTAAAACATTTATACATCCTGCCTCATGTGCTGTGCATATGTCCACACTTTCAGCTGAATATTTCAATGCACCATATAATAATTCTACACATTTCAAAATATTTTTTCATTGTTACTGTATTATTTCTATTGTAATTTTGCATTTCTTACCTAATCTTTGAAATATAGAAATGAAATATTGTCAACTTGTAATACTGATGTACCACATGTGAATTAATACAACACAGTAGTAAGCAGTAAATGTTAGTAATTTTATTGTATTTCGAATGTTGAAAATTAGCATACACATAAACACAAATTACTGCAGTTTGTTTTCTTTCAGTGTTTCATTTCTGTGTAAAATTATTGCTAAGTTTGCTTGCATTGACTGGTGACTTTTATTCAGAATTTCCATTTTACATCTGGTTTCAAGAATAAGCTCCTATGTTCAGAATTCTGCAATTGAATGGATTTGCAAAATGTGTTGTCACTGTGGTCTATTGAGTAAATAGAACAAAGAGTTTAAAACTAGAAGGACATTTGGCCAAGGCCCCATTTTGCAGCTTTAATTGAAGTGGTCCAACATTTCATGGGTTATTCCTTTCACCGCAGTCCACCTCTGCACCAAGTTTCATGAAATTCGGGTTGGTAGCTTTTTCTTGCTGACAGGCACAAAGAGAGTAAGCCAGACAGACATACAGCCAACCACAGTCTCGCCTTGATGAAGGGATAGTTTCAGCAGATTTTCATGTTACTTTTTATTTGTTTAAACATGATTTGTGAGTCTTTAAACCTCATTCCTTATTTCATCTTCAGTGAAAACACACAAAGCAATATGTTCTTTATATACTGAGGTTAAGAAAGGTGGGGCTACACTGACCAAGTAGTTTATAATGAGCAAACTATTTTCATCTGATGTAGCTATCTTACAAAGATTTTAAGAATGCTTTGGCCACTGAACCTGTTTATAGTTGTTCTGAATGTCCCATACTGTATCAACATTTTTATGTGGCAGGTTGGGTAAAAAAGAAACTGATCATCCTGATGTCTCAATTTTGGATTCATGTTCTGTTATTATTCCCAGGTTGAGTAACATATTTCTACCCCTGCAATCAAATGATTGGATGTTCTCCACATAAGAGATGAGAAGAATTAGTTGGGCTGGTTTTTCATTACAAATTGTAGGTTCAGAAAATATGACATTTAGGGGCCAATCAGCATTGTATTATTGTTGGCTTTAATGGGTAGAAGATGTGTACCTTGCAGAGTCATGCAGTGCTGCACTTGCTTTTATCTCTTTCGATGATTATGAGTGTTTCTCCACTTCATGTTCATGGTGTCTTCACTTTTTTTTTTTTTCCACTTCGCCAGACAGCAGATCGAACACTGTGAGGAAATATGGAAAGAAAAAAAAAGAGAGAGGGTGTGGAAGACAAACAGATGGCTTTTATCATGACTCAATTAAAAGTTTGTTTCTTTTACAGAGAGAAAGATTAGATTCTCTTTGTGTGTAATGAAGTATTAGCAGGAAGAGAAGTATTGAAGTCTCATCTCCTCTCACTTTTACAGTGAGAGGAGATGAGTCAACCAAATTTACCCAACACCACACATGCTTATAAAAACATTTTTCCAAAAAAACATTTTACTCTAAAGTATTTTATTAATAATAAAAATATGCACAGAAGTTTTTCTTTAGCAAATTGCCTGGCAGAATATTGAATGATTGATTAATCTTGCATATTCAGTGTGAAATAATGAGCTTAAACTACTACTAGCAGGGGCATAAGTTATTGACACCTGTTCTGCTTTTGTCTACTCCTATTTCTTTCCGTTCTTGTCTTCCAGTGCTCCCTTTGTTTTTCTATTTTCCTATTTCTCTCGCTCTACCATTGTCTCTGTGTCTCTCCCTTTCACTCAGTTCTCTCTTTACTATTTCTAATTAAAGACAAGAAATGCCATCCTTTATTAATGATGCTGTTAATGAAACAGGGGCTGCTTTTGTCTGTGACAAAAATTTCTACCAATTAATTCCCTGCAATTAAAATCGAAGAAAAATACTCTCCCAGAAGACTGTTTTGTTTAGACCCCCTAGTGCGGTGTTCTTTTTTTAATTTATTTTTTTTTTAATCCATATTCTAAAATGCTGACATCCTTGTGGGGTTTTATGCCTTGAGGCGATAATCTATGAAATGTATGCAGTATAGAACAGAATTATGGTTCTCTTTGTATTGGTATTAGTGTATCCTCAGGCTTAATCATTTAGAGTAACTAAGCAGTTTTTTCTTGTAGTACAGTTAACACATATAGTTGTTTCTTCTTCATTCTGGCTTTTACATTAGAGTTTTTTTGGGGTTTTTTTTCACTTCAAGGAGCTAAGATGCTTTTCCCCTGCTTAGTACAAATTGATAAAACCACAACATCAATCAGTTTATTGTTCTGTCTGAAGATTAGGGCATATAGGCGGGTAATTCATACTGGTGGAAACACTTCCCGCCACCTCCAGCCTCTTTCAATTTCCTCCCTGAACACTCAAGTCAAACATTGCAAGCACCGAGAAAAAGAGTAGAAAATGTTTTTGTTTAAACCTTGGCAGTAAAAAAATACTTTATTTGGAGCCACTTACGAGAAGCTCTTTTTTAAAGGACTTATGCAGCTTTTAAATTACATTTTATGATCGTTATTAGCTGGCAGCATTTATTTTTGTCAAATTCTATTTTTTATTGTGTGGACAGCATCTTTGCCTGAATAAGAGAGTCCAAAAGTAGCATTTACTAATTTCCAAATGTAGATCAGGTATCATCTGATAAAAGGATTAAAAACCAACTTTGGGAGACTTTGAGACTTAATGCAGACCTATTTTGATTTTGTTTTTTTTGGTTTTTTTTTAATCATTGAAAATCAGTAAGCTACGTTGGCAGAAAGTACATCTGCCAATCAGGCAAATTGCATTTTATTAGTTTTTAAGTTAAACTCCCTAAACTCGGGCATCCTTGACAAAAAAGTTATCATGGCTTATCCAGACAGGTTTTCCATACATTGTTTTCATACTGGCTGCAAACACAAATGTGGGGTGATCCACTGCACTTACAGATTCACAGGTATTTATGATCCTCCTAGGAATCTAGGAGGATACCCAAGTGTTGCCCCAATTAGCTAGAAAGGCACTGAGTTTAAAGCCGAGTTTGTCTCCCTTGAGTGGTGTTATTGACAAAACTGCTTTGTGGCATTTTATGAATAACTCTCTTCTTTTCATGTCTAGGTCTGAGTGACTGTGCATTCTGATACTGCACCGTATTAAGGAAACAAGCCATTAAATTGAGCACACACTACATACAGTCCACAGACAAAAATACACACAAGAAAACACATAGCACTTGTCCACCATCCCTTCTCCACTTTTTCATTTGTCCCAGCAGTGTGCCATTTGTGAGTGGCCGCTTAATCACCTCACATGGAGAGAGAAGAATGGACAAACCCACAGAGTCTAAGAACCCTAATTAAAGACTAAAAAATATAATAGAAAATTGAGTTGCTGTGCCAAGTTGGCTTGAGCGGCTACATGCCGCTCCCTCTTTCTTTCTTTGTTTTTAGTTTTGATGGTAGCTTTCTCAAAGGTAAAAACAGGGTGTTCAGTTCACTAGAAAACAATAGAGACATGAGTGAAGGGAAAAAAAAACATGTGGAAGCAGCCGTGTGTGTGTGTGTGTGTGTTCTATTATTTTTGCTGTTAAACTGATAATTCATTTAAATGAATTGATTTCATTGGTCAGTCTTTGAAATGTCAGAACATCCATCCATCCATTCATACATCAGTAACTGCTTATCCAATTCAGGGTTTCCCAGTTGTCATAGGGCAAGAGGGAGGTTACACCTTGGACAGGGTGCCAGTCTATCACAGGGTTCCATTACATATTCTCAGAGCTCAGCAGTCCAATCAACAGTCAAATACTGTAGCTAAACCCTCAATTATAATGCTATAAGACCTGTAAGGTTCACATATTAAATAAGCTAGAAGCTGTGCATATTTTCATATGTTGGCTTGATTATGATTTATTAATCTGTCTTGGCTTTTTTGTGTAATGTAAATGTATCTGGGACTAGTTTTAATATATTAATAAAATAAGATTGATTAATCATTAGTAAATCTGCAGGGTTTCAAACAGTTTACTGTATGCCTGGCGGCATACTGGGAAACATCTGGAATTTTTTATTTATTATTCTTGATTTTATTTTATTTTTATTTTTTTAAGAAATTAGGTACATCAGCTTGTTATGGTCCCTAAATCCATGGCTCATGGCTCAAAGGAACCTAACATATAAGATACCACAGCACTGCTACAGTTCAACAGACTTTTAACAGTGGAAATATAATTACTTACAGTGAGGGAAATATTCAGTTGATCCTCTGCTGAATTTGTAAGTTTGCTCACTTCCAAAAAATAAACAGTCTCTAATTTTTATGGTAGTTTCATTTTAATGGAGAGAGAGAGAGAATATCTACCAAAAATTCAGAAAAATACACATTACATAAAAGTTATAAATTGATTTAAATGTCACTGACTGAAATAAGTATTTGATCCCCAAGCAAAACATGACTTAGTACTTGGTGGAGAAACCCTTGTTGACAATCACAGCAGTAAGACATTTTGGCCCACTCCTCTTTACAGAAGCTCTAAATCCTTTTGGTTTTTTGGCATCTGCTTCAGCTCCCTCCACAGATTTTCTATAGGATTGAGGTCTGGAGACTGGCTAGGCCACTCCATGACCTAAATGTGCTTCTTCTTTAGCCACTCCTTTGTTGCTTTGGCACTGTGTTTCAGGTCATTTTCATGATGGAAGGCCCATCCACGACCCATCTCAGCATTTCTCTTCCTACAAACACTGCGGGTCCAGTTGATGTCACTGAGCTCAATTTTTATTTATTTATTTATTTTTCATATGACCACAGCACTTTCTCCCAAGCCTTCTCTGAATCATTTAGATGTTCACTGGCAAACTTAAGACGGTCCTGTACATGTGCCTTCTTAAGCAGGGTGACCTAGCGAGCTCTGCAAGATTTCAGTGCGTTACAGTGTAGTGTGTTACAAATGGTGTTCTTGATGACTGTGGTCCCAACTGCCTTCAGATCATTAACATGCTCCTCCCGTGTAGTTTTGGGCTGATCCACCACCTTTCTCGTGATCTCACCCCGTGAGGGAAGATCTTGCATGGAGCTCCAGACTCAGGGCAATTGGTGGTCATTTTATATTTCTTCCATTTCCAAATAATCGCACCAACAGTTTTCACCTTCTCACCAAGCTTCTTGCTGATGGTCTTGTAGCCCATTCCAGCCTTGTGCAGGTCTACAGTCTTGTCCCTGACCTCCTTTGACAGCTCTTTGGTCTTGCCAATCAAGAAATTGATTCTGTGGGCAGGTGTGCTTTATACCCATGAGTTGAGATCAGGAGTATCTGTAATTGATTGATTAATCGATTGATTGTTATCTTTGTACCACATGGGCATACAGCAAATCTGTGGGAGCTAGAATTGCGGCTGGGTTGTAGGGTATCAAATAATTATTTCCCCCACTGTACAAAGATCGGAGACAAAGAAGGGAAATGAGAGCCCTGGCAAAAATAAACAAAAGAGTAAGAAATAATAACAGCAAAAAGAAATTAATAAAACCAAAACCAAAAAATAGGACTGCTGATAATTCCCAGCTCAACCAATAATTAAAAAATTAATTAAAGCAACTCATGGATAACAGAGCATAGCAGGTTAATAAGGATGATACAAAGATAATAGCAGGATGATAGATGTGCCAGTGCACTGAGGCGCATGTAACAAAGCTCAATGATTTAGCCTAGTATGTTATCACTGTTATAGTTTTCACATGAATAAAAATAGAACTTTAAAGAAAAAAGTTACAGTAACTTCTACTCTTGGTTATTTAGCTTATTTGTCCACTTACGTAACTAATTAGGCTACTGCAAATCATTCATTGCCATATGTGAGTGATGTTAACTGTGAATCAGTGCTCTCCTGCTGGCATACCCTACGTCGGTTTTTCTTCATTCAGGTGTCTTTGTTTTACTAACCTCTTCATTACTGTTTCTGCCCAAAAAAGTGGCAAAGCTGTACATATTCACTTATGCTGTTTTAGTTGTGCCACCCAACATAAATTATGGTAGGTGGATAATACCCCATGACAGGTGTGACATTAGTATCACTTTAGTTGATATACCAGCTTAGTTGATGTATCAGTATTCTTATGGAAACCTTGCATCAGCTCACCACTACTGTTTCAATATGTAGGCATGCCATTTCTTTTATTGTACTCACATATTGTGGGTATTTTTGTGCGTTCATTTCTGCTGTACATACTATCAGTTGTATGTATGTGACAAAGCACAAAGCCATGCTGTAGAGGATCTGACAGCCTCATTATTTAGCAACCTCATAGACCCTGATAAGGTTTCTTGTTTGGGGGCCAATCAAAGAGGAGGCCCAGGTATGATAGTGTCCACACCTGTGATTCATAGGGCCTGTTCTCTGCCTTGCTCTTCATTCTATCCGCCATGTAGGAGGCAGATTATAGGGCAGACTAATGAATGTCATTCTAAATGAATGACTGGAGCTGCCAATTGTACTGCTGCCACCACTGCAGGCCAATCTCCTCTCACTAATGATTAAATACCGTACACTTATTCCATCTATTCCTCTTCTCATTCCCTTGTGGCTGCACTTCTGCCTCACCTTTTCGATTCTTTTAAACTAGCTCGTTACTGTCCCAGATGAGAAGAAATATTGGAAACTGTGTCCTATCCTCTTTCTGGATGGATGGGTGCTTTTTTTTTATTGTTTTCTTTCGCCTCCATAACACTTCTCTGAGAAATAGCATAATGGTGTTCTCAGAGGTTTGACAAGGTGGATGTAGCTGCTACATTGTGCTTACTGCTTATTGGAGTGGCAGAGGTAATGTGATTTCTGACTGAAGCTTGGTGAGGGTAGGTTGAAAATTTGATGTCTACAGACCATTGGGCATTTTTCAGAGTATGTGGGTGAGTGTGTGTGTGTGTGTGTGTGTGTGTGTGGAAAGAGAATGAAATAGATTTGCTCATGTGCCAGTTTTTCATGATTATATATATATGATTATATATATAGGGAAAATATGATTGTGTGAGCTGTGTGTCTGAATGTCTGTGTATGTGGGCCTGGATAACACTGCCTTTTGTTTTGTTAAAGAATCCATGTCATTCCTTGCCCGTATCACCCCTAAGGCTTGTTTTGATGTGGTGGTATCTGATTTGGCACCCTTCCACACTACCTCATAACCTCCTTGCCCTGCAGGAAACAGAAATTTTACAGCCTCTCTTTTCTGTCTGTACATTACTTTTTCCTTTGGGGTCTTGATCCGGCGGGTGTCCGTCCATCACAATGCCTGAATGAATGTCCAGAGATGCTTTGCTTTACCCCCTCAGGCATCAAGGCCTATCTGATATGATAGGAGACATCTGCAGTACACACACAGCCTGTTTTGAAGGTGTTTTTTTTTTTTCCCACAATATTGATGTCGAGTTGGGATCTTCTTCTTTTGTTGCTTTGGAAAAGAAAGTTGTATTATTTTGATCTGTGATTGCTTGATATCATTTGCTGTGATCTGATACGATGGAGCATGTCACTTCTGCTATCTTATATCTGTGTTTGCCATTTTCTTGTCTGTGGTATAATAGACAGTTTTCATTCCCTATCTCTGCGCAGGGAAAACCTCTGCTCTGGTCTAATCCTGTTAATGCCAAAATCTGATTACGAGCTGTAGCCTATACCCACAAAGGCAATATGTGTGTACGGTTGAGTGAGGGAGTAGTTGTCATGTAATTGTATGAAATGAGAAAAGAAAGACAAGGCTTTTATCTATTCAGTGGTCTACAGAGACAGAGTTATATGCTGCACAGAATTGCCACTCACAGATTTGTAACATTTTGCCTTATAAATAAACTTGATTCCATCTAAGTTGATTTGATAGGTAGTATACACAATTTGAAGAAAAAATTCACTTGTCCTCTTACACAATGACAGCTGTTAAGAAGATGCTTTTGCTGTATTAGGAGTGGGCATTCAAAGCAAAAATACTGTTCTTAATTCACTAGGAATTAAGAATTCTTCAAAGGTTGACCCCCTGCACCCGCACTAGCCAGAGACGCAGCTGGAGAATCCTGTCTGTGCACAAAAACAGCCAAGCAATGATGCAATCAAGACAACCAGGCTTTCAAATATTTCCAGTTTTTATCTTAACTCCTTTTTGCAGTATCTCTCGAAACTATGTTTGAAAAATTTTGTTTCAAACAGTTTCTGATGCATAAACTAGAAATAAACAACACACTAGTTTGCCCCAAATCCTCGTCCAGCAAACCTCTCGGCTGTGAGGGGAAAACCCCCGTTCAGTGCAGCCACACAAGCCTGAGTGTGTAACCTGGCCAGTAAGTCAGTGAAATCTGCCCCCTTAGTGATACTGGTGACTTTTCCATCTTTAGCCTGTGGCGATATCACTGTGTGGATTGTGATTGACAGTTACTTGTAAACCTAGTCGATATTTTATTAGAAGTTTAATCATTTGTGAATGTGCTGCTGTTTATCTTTTTGCATTAGTAAACCATAGTAATTCAAGGAATGGGCACAGTTTGACATTGTCAAGTTAAAAAAATCATAGAAAATAAACAAAGGTAGTTACATTAAATCTGTTTTTTGCAAGTTAATCTAGATGTTTTAACATTTTAGGAGCCGTGAAAAGTAAAAAAATAAAATAAAATTTTGGACTTTAGCCTTGTTTTTGCATGATGCATCACATTTTATCCTTCCTTCTTCTGATAATTATTCTTTTCCCATTTTTTGAAAATGGCAAATAATAAAATAAATAAATATGAAATATGTATTTTCAGACAAGCAATAAACTATTTGATTTTTTTTAACCTAATTTATTGACTACCTGAAAATAGGATGTCCAAGAATTCTGACCATCCCTATTCAAATCAGAATTCTGTCCACTGAGTCGCATTCAGCATTTTTAGTTAATTACACATCTAAACCACTGCTGTTGGCATGCATTTAACAGTGGCTTCTGTTGCTTTGCACACATACAGGTTCTTTAGACGGAAAGTCTTGGTAACAATAATCAGTCCACCTCAGGTTTCACCTTTTTCTCATCTGTTAGCCACACATGCAGTGTGCTATGTGTACCAGTGAATATATGTTCCACACGAGTAATATTTCAAATACTAATGTTATTTTTAGAAAAATTTATAATCAACAATAGCATGTGCAGTACAGTTGTTAGTCATAATACAGTTACCCAGTGAATTAATGCATGGGTGATAAAACCTTAAAGCCAGTTTTGATGGTTCAGAATATCTGTATTTCCTCTGTTTCCATTCAGGAAACAGAAGAAATACAACATTCAGTGGTCATTTGCAGTCAACATTATGAATCACTTACCTGACCTAACTTAGACTTTGCTAAAACTTTTCCTCCTTAAATCCTGTGGCTGCCATTTTTTGCTAACAATTGTTTGACACCTACGTTAAACTTTAAAACGACTCTTAAGAGCAGTTCTTTGATGTTTGCTTGTCATCTTAGTTATCACGCTGAAACAAAAGGCAGATTCACACTATGTAATAGAATTGAAACCACCTGCCTTTCAACCAAAGTATATTGGGATGTGTCGGTTGTGGTTTTCTTTTCATCACAGAGACAGTGACGCAAACAGAGAAAATGATGAAACAACTGGGAGACATTGTATGGATTCAGGACTTTGTTCTCTTAAAACATGACACATGAAAGGGCTCCAATGACCTGTGTACTCCCTGTGTATATGTGTATGTGTTTGTGACTAGTTGATTGGGCTGCATACGGTTGCTCCATGGGCTTTTATCCAAGTGGGAGGTAGCCGAGAACGGGAATGGATGCAAAGGATAAAATAGATGATCAACTTGGTATAACATCTGTTGTAGTATTCCAAAAGTATGTTATCTTATGACTAGGTATTCTTCTTAATGACACTAAAACTTTGGAACAGAGTTTCTGCCTAATATATATGCACAAACCTTACTAAGTAGACAATCATTTAGCTCTGACAGAGGACCAGGTTGACCCCGGTGCTTTGGATGACAGTATGTCCATAATGATAAGTTACAGGGGAACAGTCTGTGCTGGTGAATTCATCATGACAGTAAAACAGCAGGAGGTTCAAATAATTCTGCCATATTCACACTGGAAACATATTCAGAGCTAACACATTGTGAACCTACATAATAAGTCGTCTGCAGGGACAGACCATGTCTCCCACCAAGTGACACCCAGCTGTGCATTGAGTGAAACCGATATTTATTCCAGTTGAAAAATACATCTTTATTATTTGATACTGCTGTTATTTGGAGATGCACTGCATCTGTGGCACAGACTGCACCATGTTGTTCAATGATTGTGATGAAGCTGGTTGTTTTAGAAAGTTTAGGGAAAAAAAGTTTTCCCAACAAACACTCTCTCTGTGCTCTCTGTGAAGTACTTTGGCAGTTGAAGCAGCACTTTTGAAAATCTTTTAGTAAATCTGTTAATCAAATACTCAAATGCTTAGAAGGTTGACTGCCATCAGTAGACTTTGTAAAGTGTGTGATTGTGATTATGTATTCCTTTTGACTTGAAAGTTCTCTGGAAGCTAATTTTAGCCTAAATGTTAAAAGTAACGCTTGTCAGAGAATAGTAAACTGCTCACTGCATGCAAATTCTCACTTATTATCATCCATATTCTTTTTTTTTTAAATAAATTCAGCTGATTTGGGATACTCACAAAAAGATCAATTTAAATATTGAAGGTCAAAATCAATGTGAATTTCAAAAATGCTGGATACTTTCTTTACTTTGACTCAGTTA
This sequence comes from Heterochromis multidens, assembly GCA_015108495.1. Taxonomy (NCBI): domain Eukaryota; kingdom Metazoa; phylum Chordata; class Actinopteri; order Cichliformes; family Cichlidae; genus Heterochromis; species Heterochromis multidens. The sequence goes on from VUQS01011865.1 coordinate 17,243, forward strand.
CTTCTTTATTTGAGATCCTCCCATTTAATCACCCCTTTAATCTATCTCACTAGTCTCTTATGAAGGTTTTCTCCTTACAGTTTTTACTTTTCTCACCTGAGTTCTTTTCTCAGAATTTGTAAAACTCCTGAGCTAAAGACGTTTTCATTTTTCTTTTTTGTTACGGAAATTATCATTCCTCATGATTAAATACCTAAGCTTCAACTTAGGGATGACAATAGTTTAAAATGTTTTATTGAATTGGGCCCCTCAAGTACAAGACAGGACAAACTTAAAACAGAAAGAGAACAGGGTGAGAAGTGGAGAGAGAGAGAGACAGAGAGAGACATCAATTAAACATGAATTCCAACCAGGGTGAGGGTTTCACTCTGTTTGTAATTGTGAATATTTAATAAGGCAAAAGACAACTCACTTAGCACACAGCCATATGCTAACAATAGGGAAAGACATGACAGGGCTTCCCCTTAGTTCTGACTACTGGGTATGCTTGCGTGGCACGCACACACATGACACACATCCAGTCCCAAACTGCTGTTATGTCAGTGAAGTTGAGCTTCATCTCTCAAAGTGAACAACATCAAGCTGCCATATTACTAGCCACTGGGACAGGACCCCTGCCTGCCCCAGTGCACTCAAGAGGAACCACACATCAGGTCTTTGCATCACTCACACTTCACCTCACTGCCACCTAAAGGGTTGGGTGCCTTTTAATGTCCTTGTTGCAATACTTTTTTTTCAATCCTTCTCCTGTTTTTATTTCTGTTTGCTTTTATCTCGATTCTGTTGGTTCTCTCACAATGCTAGTTCTGATTATAATTTTTAGGAGTAGGAGATTCAGCAAGCTGCTTTACCAGTCAGACACCTATATGGGTTTCAGTAAGGACAATGTTTTGTGAGAGGAAACTAGTGCTTGCAGTAAACTGTCCAAAAACAATACAATACAGACTTTTTAAGAAACTTTGACCTAGTGTTCTTCTTGTGTATTGCTGATATTTCAGACTATTTCACTTTTGCGTAGATTTAAAATTGGGTCTCCAGTCCTGCTAAACAACCTTTATTGTTGTTCCCAAACCTTAGCAATTATCTGAGCAACCATAATGTTACCGTAACTGATAGGTAAAACTTCTAAAATAAGACCTGAGCTGTAATAAACCAGGATTTTCTTTGAACTACTTTTTTCCACTTATTCATTTTATGTAATTTTTCCCCAACTCTTTGCCTGGAGTTTCATTCCTTTCTCATCCTTCTATTCACTTATCATGTCTTCTCCTTACAGTCTATCTTTTTGTATTTCCCACTGGTATTTTTCTTCTCTCTTGCTTCCATTTCTTCCCGTTTCTTAAACCGCTTCTCGCTAATTACTTCTTTCTCATGTCTTCTCCTTGTGACTAAATGACAGTAGATGTCTGGTCTTTCTTCTCCTCCCCAGCACATCCCTCCCAGTTACAGGCAACATTGTCTGACATTAAGCCGCTCGCACTTATAAGACACCCAAGTTGAAAGTGTCACTTCATTTAAGGGAAGTCAACTAAGGAGTTCCTTTCACTGATATCCCAACTCCTGCTGTCTGCTTTTTACATGACTCCGTGTAACAGTCGTATAAAGGGAAAATAAAAGAAAATAAGAGTTAAGCAGAATTGAGGCTTGCTGGTGATGAGAATTGTTGGAGTTGGTCATTTAGAAAGCAGCAATAGAATGTCTGAGGTGCCTGCTGATTTTCCCGTGGATTATTGTTTTGTATTCAGAATAGCTTATTTCATGCTTGTCTAAGCGAGGTCTGTTTTAGCCCAGTGTGCGTATATGTGTGTGCGCTTTTCTTTAATATTACATGTGTGGCAGAAGACGAAAGGAATCACAGGGGACAGGGGAGGAGAGGAGAAGAGAGGAGAGAAGAGGGGAGGGGAGGAGGGGAATATAACACTAGCAGAAAGGGGGACAAAAAGAAGATAGAAGGGGAAATAGAAGCAGAGAATAAAAAGAATTGGATTGAAAAGACTTGAATGGAAGCGCGTTAAAGAGAGGAGAGCAGAATAGAGGAGATGAGTGGAGAGAAGAGGATAAAAGATGACAAAAGAACAAAACAACAGAGAGGAGGAGAGCGGAGGAAAAGGAGCTGGCAATAAAACAATTCAGCTGGATTGAAATGACTTAAAGTGAATTAAACTGGAGAAAGGAAAGAAAAGAAAGGAGAGGAGAGTCACTGGCCAGTGTGTATGCAGTATGAATTTTGATCAGGCGATTTTGCTGGCTTACCTATGAATGCTCAAATGGGCTGCCCTGCACAGACTGAAGGAGCCTTGTTTATGGAGAAAAGACCAAATCCTCCAATCAAACATGTATGAGGCAGCACACTTGTAGACACACTTTTTTTTCTTTCTCTCACTCCCTGACAAATATACAAATACACAATCTCCACACAAACATGGACTACTCTGGAGACTTCACAGTGACACACATGGAATATACAAACACACAGACACTATCTCAATTGCACACACAAGGGGATCCTGATTATTTACTTAGAGTACAGTACCTGCATTGTAGGGCCTTTGGGGGTCTCTTGTGTGCGTCGTTGTCTGCGTAATAACACCACACTCCACCTCTCTGCCTCTCCTTGCCATACACAAGGAAAAACTCATGCAAACCAGCCGAGGGATGGTGTATATCTCAATAGACGTACACTATGCTGCATATTCCCACCACTAGCCCAGATGGTATTAACAGTAGCAGTCTCTTTTGATGGTGTTCTGCAGTTGCCTGCCTAAGGAGACCTGAAATGTTCTGTGCCAGAAGGGACAAAAAACAAAAATTCAAGCTTGCATCAAGTGTTGTTTGTTTTTCTTATTTTTATTTTCATGTTTTTTTCATATATTCTTTTAATTAATGAGTTGTGTAGTACATAATAAATACACAGGAGTTACTGATTTCCCATGAGGTTTTATTTACCTGATGAGTAACCCAGTATGGTGACCCAGACAGCAGACAAAATGGATTCTGATACATTCATGACAGCTAACACTTAATCATGTATGATGCAGAAGTGAGAAAGAAAAACGAGACAGTGTCTGAGCTTGCTGTTGTTGTATATTTTTGTTTAAAAGACTGTGTTTCGATAAATGGTTGCTAGTGTGAAGGGTTCATATTGTTGAGACTGGAGAGAGAGAAGTCTGGGATAAATTCACTACCAGGGAAAATTCACTACTAACACACCACTTTTTTTTTTTCATTTTGCTCATTTAAATTACCTTGATCTATGGTAATTTAAAATATTGCCGTTGGCAAGAGATACTCAAATAAAGAAGACTACATGGGGACAGAAATGATCCAGAAGTTGATTTTTAATTTTTAAAACTTTGAAGCTAAAAACAGCATGTCACAATCCAATATTCAGATTTCTCATGGTGCACTGATTTAGTTTTTTAGTATATGGTCCACTGAGTGCCTTTTTATTAGTTTTCCCAATTAGTTCAGTTGTGGTCAGAAGTTTACATGCACTCATCATGGGCATGAATGTCATTGTAATTTTGGGCTTTTAATGATTTCTTTGAACTACTCTTTGTATACATACAGGCTCAAATATATACATATACCACCTCTAATATTTGCTGAAATGTCCCTTAGCAAGTTGCACCTCGACCAGACACTGTTGGTAGCCGTCAACAAGCTTCCAGCATAATTCCGGCTGGATATTTGACCACTCTTCTTGGCAAAATTGGTAGTTTATTTAAATTGATAGGTTTCCTGGCACGGGCCGAGCTTCTAAGTGTAGTCCACAAATCTTTAATAGAGTTGAGGTCAAGGTTTTTTTTATTTCCAAAGCCTTGTTAGCCTTCCATGTTAACCTGCTTTATCCATTCCAAAACCAGTTTTGATGTGTGTTTGGGATCATTGTCCTGACCCAATTGTGTCCAAGTTTCACAGTTTCACATACCTTGTCATTTTGTCCAAATAGCTCAATTTTAGTCTCATCTGACAATAAAACTTTTCACCAGAAGGCATTCGGCTTGTCCATGTGGGCAGCTGCAAATTTCTGTCAAGCTTGAAATTGTCGATTTTGGAGCAGGGGCTTCTTTCTTGGTCAGCACCCTCTCACTCCATGGTGATGTAAAACTCGCTTCACTGTGGATGGGGACACTGGCGTTCCAGCAGTTTCCAGTTCATGGCAGGCCTGAGCCTTGGTGGTTCCTGGATTGTTCCTTAACATCCTAACCAATTTCCTCTCATTTGAGGGTGGACGTTTTGTGTCTTCTTCCAGACCTTAGCAAAGTGGTGACACATTAGAATAACTTGTACTTATGTACAGTTATTTGAACTGATGATATTGGAATCTACATTTGTTTGGAAATGGCTTCAAGAGAACTTCTCAAATTGTGTAAATCTACAATTCTCTTTCTCAGATCTTCTCTGAGTTCCTTGGACTTTCCCATTGTTCTGAGTATTGGTCAATCCAATGAGTGCTGTCAAACAAATCCTTTTTTTACTGGCAAAGAGAAACTACCAGTTATAGTCAATCATGATCACTTATGGGAAGTTAATAGACCTTGGCCTTGTCAAGTTAAAAGACATTGTAGAACCTGTAGAACCACTTATTAATTCAGTGTATGTATATATTTAAGCCTGTTTGCATACTTTTGACTCTGTGTGGATTATAGAAAATCCAAAATAAATTCAAACTTGTGCACCCAATTCTTGTTTAAAGTTATATGCTGTACAATCATTCCGTCCTGGAAAAAGAACAGTTCAAAGAAATCATTAAAAGCTCAAAATTACGGTGACAATCAACCCCATGATGAGTGGATGTAAACCTCTGACCACAACTGTACATGTTTTAACTAGAGAATGGAGGTATACTGTATAACATGAAAATTATTAGTCAAAGATGCAATATGACTACAGGCTGGTGCCATTGACCTATTTTCAAACATCAACAGACATTAAAACTGATTGATTGATTAAGATCGATGAATTTTGCATCTGCATATACATCCAGGAAAATGAAGTTCTTGAAAATTTGAAAATGCTATAAAATGAAATATTTTTTTCCTGATGGTGTCTTCTTGATTTTTCACATAAATCTCGAGTAGTATGTAATTGCAAGTGTTTTTTAAATAAAAACTGAAAATAATGAGTCATGTTTAACTGAAATATTAACCTGTTTTGTAAGGTTTACTTATAATCCTATATATCTTCTAACCAGAGAGAAGGGACATAACCAGAAAAGCCTTTTTTTCGCTCCTCACTATCAAATCTTAGAGCACTGTGGTATGACAGAATGATATCACAGACTGTCACCCATGCTTCAGGCATATCTAGAAATGACTCCTTGGTCGATTCTGCGTATGGAGATTCAGCCCTTTGCATTCATGTATGTGTGAAAATGTGTACTTCAGGTGGACTCTGGTGATTTTGGATAGTTTCATCTGAGCACCCTTGTGTATACAGTAGCCCCGAGGTGTCAAAAACAGTGACCACTCTCCGTTCTTTCTGTTTTTATTGTCCATTAATACATCAGTCTCAACTTTTATGTCCCTCCAAACATTAGGCCTACTCGTCTTTGTGTGAAGATGCTGTAGAAGATTAACCATTGTAAACAGTGTAAACATTCATCAGGTCTGATCTTCTTTTAGCAAGTTTTTACAGTATTTTAAACATGGGTTTGAGTCGTCACATCCATAAGTTGTACTTCTGGCCTCCTTGTAGCTGCTTCACTCTAGACTGCCAATTAAAAAAAAAGCCATTCACTTATTAGTGTTTACTTCCACCCACTCAAATCATATCTCATCTGCATCCCACTACCATGGTTGTGTGTGCGTGTGTGCGTGTGTGCGTGTGTGGGGGGGTGGGGTGGGAGGCACTTCTCAATCTGACACTTCGCAGTGTGTGAAATTTAATTAAACACGCTTCATAACCATCCACACAAGCACACAGACACAATGTACACACAGAAAATCTCACTGAAAATAATACAGAGATGGAGTGCAAATTTTCCATTATATGCCCCTTTCCTCAACCACAGTCCCTTTTTTCTTTTCTGTCTTTGCTTTTTACAGGCAGTTAAAGTGACATTTCCTGTAGAAATACATTATAGACACACGTTAGGCTAAAATATGGATTTATGGATCAGTTCTGTTCTGACTGGAGCGGACTGGTGACTTGTGGGCAAAAAATTATTGGCCCTCATGACCTCCCAAGTTGCCCTTGAGCAAGGTACTTAACCCCCAACTGCTTCAGTGGAGCTGCTCAGCAGCCAATAGATCAGACAACCAGCAGATTGTCAAGCTGGGAAGCTTCCAGGTGTGAGGCCATTACCGCTCAGAGTTTTCAGTCAACAAATCTCCTTTAAATAAACCAAACAAAACTATGTTTTGGACTGCTGGGTGCTTTGTTCCAACCCAGTACATTCAACATTTGTTGAGGCTAACATCAAAGAGTTTTTAGAATAGTGTGTTTCTGGGAAATAACTTGTCTTTCACAATCAAACAAATCCAATAGATGGCATATAGAAAAAAAAAAAGTATTTGGACCTTTCAACCTTAGATAAACATAAGGTTTGATGAGTCACTATTGTCTGCATTGGGCACCTTATTTCTGCTACTGTTATCCAGGGTTTTTCACATTTTATTTTATTATAATTAACAGCCATCAGGCTTTTAAATTCTCATACAAATAGCAGATGAGCTATGTCAGACATATGAATTTCCCTCTGGGATCATTAAAGTTATTCTTGTTTTAATTGTGAACTGTAAAAAACTGGCAAGTAGGAATGGGAGCTACATGCAGCCCAGTGTGGGGCCTTGTAAGGAAAGTTCATAAGTGCAATTTTATTTTTGGACTTCTACAAAATTTTGGGATGAATGGTAAAAATCAGAAATGCAGCGACTCCTTCTGGGCTCCAAAAAAACTGCCACTACATCAAAAGAAGCTGCTTAATAATGTGTCGATCTTCAACAATAGTACATGTCAAAGTAGCATACAGATGAATGCCAGGAGCCAAGGTTTCCAGGCAGAACATCGTATGCTTCACCAGTAAGGGGTTTTAATATTGACTTTGAGTTTTATCTAGTGTGATGACAGGTGCAACAAAAGAGACTCTGCAAATCAATTGTTGGCACAAGTATTGTGAAAAAGGTGTGTGCTAGGGGGTATGGGTGGTGGTTACTTTGGCTACCTTGTTGTAGGGACAACATTCAGAGAAAGTGATCATGAAAAACTTGGCACACAATGGTCTGTATTTCTCAAAATATGCTGATATTTAAAACCTACTCCCTTTGGTTTGGCCACATGTATCACAGAAAGATATTCATCAAGTTGCGATTTATTAGTGCAAACTGACAACGCCTTATATAGTTGACTACTTCACCTTGAAGAGTGGTATGTTGGTGACCTACTTTAACGTGAGATTTCTCATTAAGTGTTGCGAAATAGAGTAATCTGTTAGTAGTACTGATGTACACTGCGTGGGTGTTCATACTTCTAAATTAAGGTGTCATATTTTCTCTTTCATATTCACCCAAACACCGACTTTTACTGTTATTTTACAAGCGTACTGTCACCACCTTAGTCTTTTTACTCAGATTTTTTTAAAACACAGATTTTGACATCTGTGTTTGATGTTTTAAACTTAGAGATGACAGGTACCTGCAGACTGCAGACTCAATCCTTCCCAGTGGAGCATTATTTTAACCTACCACCTTACTAGTCTTCTTTGAGGTTTAGATGTATGTGCTGTCTACCCATTGGGATTCTGCGGTATGGTATTGAGGGGAAGATAGGACAGACGACTGAAGAAAGAATAGAGTTCAACTAAGGTTCTATCACTTTGGAAGTTCTATAAAGCTTGCAGGAGAGTCTGAGTGGTTTGGAGTGATATGGGCTTAAGCAGCACAGAACCTAAACCCTTTGCCCATTTCTTTGTAGAACTGGGTGACCAGTGTTTGAACCGACCATAGTTAGTGTTACCTGAGACTTTTTTCCACCCACTTCTGTTTCTGCACAACATCAGTGTCAAAACTGTATTTTCAGTGTTTGCATTTCTTTCTACATTCTTTTTTTTTTCTGTTGTCTTTTCTGATGTCCTAGTTCAGCACATTTTCAGGAGAGTGAAACAAAAGTGCTCTTCTCCCACATGCTTTACTTACCTTTACCACTGCTGTCCCCTCTGTATAATGGCCGTTTTACCAGCCACTCACTTGTTACCCACTTGTGCAATTTTTTTCATATCAGGAAGCCAGTTAGATCTTACCCATTCGCTGGCAGCCGAAAGCCCTGGTCCATCAGAAAAGGATTCTAGATTAGAACCCTTTTAAGGCTTGTAATTTCCTCAGGCATTTTTCCTTAAAATTTCTCTCTTATAGTCACTTCTCACACTTAGTGTCACGAATGGCAGGACAGGCTTTAGGTGGCTTATGTAACAGTCCATTAAGTTTGCCGTAGAAATGGCCTGTATTGCCTGAAAGGCTGCAGAAGACACCTAGAGATAAGTAATGTCAGAAACAGACAGCGATACGGATGGGGCCCCTTACATCTTTTATGGAACATTAGACTGAGTGAAGAGATGACCTAATTTGAATTGATTTGGCATATATTTGTGCTCAGGAGAGCACATACAGACACGCAGGCACAAAGAGACACACATAGTCATGCATGCACCCCCACATACACCAAGACAAAGACACACACACTCTATCACAGCTAATCTAGGTCTCTCTGCCTGTACGCTACCCAGCTGTAGCTGCATATCTTTGGCAAAATCTTAGATGTTTTCAGCTGAATAAGCTCCAACTTGATTACACTGCACCCCCCTCCCTCAGTATGTATTAATGAGGCTGTTCCTTCTTGCTGAAATCTCCTTCCATATTGTTGTTGTGCAGTTCATGGTCCAGTGGCCACAGGCCCGCAGATGTAATTGTTTTAATTTGCTAACTGTACTCTCACTCAATTAGGACGAAAGCAGAATTCTGTTTTATTTCCTCTTCCCAATGCAGAATAGTAAAGTAGACATCTTCCAAAAGCAGCACTTACTGTAGCGTGGACAGCACAACACAGATGTGCATAAACAAACACACACACACAAAAGGACATGAGGAATGTACTTTTGTAGTTCTTTGTTTGTGGCGTTCAAGATAGCATGCTGTGTTCATCTCTAATCCCATCTTTCTTTTCACGAGTATTTTCTGCTCTCTTGCTTTGTCAAGGTTTCTCTGTATGCATGCCGTTTAATTAGAATGCTTTGGTTCTGGCCTTTGGCAGTAGACTGCTTATTACTGCGTCATTTGTATTTGTTTGTGTGTAGCTGTACTTTTCACGGCTCACTCATTTTATTCATCATCTTTACTCACTATACTTTATATTTTAGAGTAGTGGCAACACACTTTTTTTTAATTTCATGATGCATTCAGCTAAAATAAATTATTTTTATTTCTTTACAAAGATACAAATATATTTCTTGGAATATATAGCTTTTATTCTTGAGTGCACTCACCAAGAGTGAGTGGTCTTATGACAAAGTTTTACATTTCTGCCATTTCTTTAAAAATCGAAACTTTAGTCCTTTCACAAATCCACAGCCAAACCATAGACACTGCACTAGGTGAACAAGCTTGTGGTTAATATGCTGTGTTTATATAGCCTATTAAAACACCATGGAGTTTATTACACTTGTACTATAACATTTCTTTGGGCTTTATGCATACTTCTACATGTTTATTGGTGAACACCAGGTGAATTCTGTCTATGGTAAAAGCCTTCCAGTCCCCAACATAAGACAGTTCCATCAATCTGCTGTGTTTGTGTAAGTTACAGCAAGTGTGGGTATCTATGACAACTTCGAAGATACTTCATTATCAAACAACTGAGATTATCAGTAAAATATTTTTGAAGAACTTAAATGAACTAAGTAACTTAAACATGCAAGCTGCCCATACCGTATGCACTTATGCACCCCCATACCATCAGAGATGCTTGCTTTTGAACTGAACACTGGTAACACGCTGGAAGGTCACCCTCCTCTTTAGCCCGGAGGACGCGGCGTCCGTGATTACCAACAAGAATGTCAAATTTGGACTTGTCTGACCATAGAACGCTTTCCCACTTTGGAACAGTCCATTTCAAATGAGTCTTGGCCCACAGGACACGATGGCGCTTCTGGACCAAGTTCAAATATGGCTTCCTTTTTGCATGATAGAGCTTTAGTTGGCATCTGCAGATGGCACGGCGGATTGTGTTAACCGACAGCGGTTTCTGGAAGTATTCCTGGGCCCATTTAGTAATGTCATTGACACAATCATGCCGATGAGTGATGCAGTGTCGTCTGAGGGCCCGAAGACCACGGGCATCCAACAAAGGTCATTGGCCTTGTCCCTTACGCACAGAGATATCTCCAGTTTCTCTGAATCTTTTGATGATGTTATGCACTGTAGATGATGAGAGTTGCAAAGCCTTTGCAATTTGACGTTGAGGAACATTGGTTTTGTAGTATTCTACAATCTTTTTACGCACTCTTTCACAGATTGGAGAGCCCC
>VUQS01011879.1:15858-31081 GCA_015108495.1 Heterochromis multidens
CAATAGCTTCCTTCCACAGGCCATCAGACACCTGAACACTCAGGGACTGGACTGACACACACACACACACACACACACACACACACTACCTCTCCTATGTTTATTCATTGCACTGTTCAACTGCCCAACAGTAAATGGTAAATGGACTGATTCTTATATAGCACTTTTCTACTCTCCCAGAACACTCAAAGCGCTTAATACAACATGCCTCATTCACCCATTCACACCCAATCATACAAGCACTTTTTTCTGTACTTAAGTGCTCTAACTAACATCCACACACATTCACTGGTTAGCTCTGTCTGTCTGTCTTCTTTGTTGTCTACATGTTTTTTTGTTAGTCTTAAATGGTCTTTTTGCACTGTCTGTGTCCCATGTTTGCACATGTTCACACTTTATGTAGTTAGTTAATGTCGCACACGCACACATTTCACTTTACGTCAGTCTGTAATTTTTGTCATAAATGTTATATGTAGCACCTGGTTCCGGAGAAATGTTGTTTCATTTCACTATGTACTGAATAACATGTATGTAGCTGAAATGACAATAAAGCTCACTTGAACTTGAACTTGCTATTCTAAAGTTCAGGTTATGATAGATAAGAATTAGTTGCTTCAACGTGTTCATAAAAACTGCCCTGACACTGAATGTTGTTTCTGACCTGTCATTTTGTAGCTTTGATTTTGGCATTTTGTCTGTTATGATCTTGTTGTTTTTTTTTTAAACCAGACGCAGGAGCAAAGGGTGGACCTGACTGAGAAACCGAAGACACGACAATACTGTGAATCACAAGGTAGCCATGTCCTAAAGCACATTCTGCTTTGTTGTCTATTTAACTCTAAAAGCGAGCAAAATCTACCAAACTAACATCATGCTCTATTCAGACCATAAAATCATCAGAAAAATGTTTTCTGGGGTCACAAATCAATTAAGAAGGAAGGGTATTTTCTCATAGACTTCAGGGGCGGCTGTAGCTCAGGAGGTAGAGCAGGTCATCTACCAACCAGAGGGTTGGTGGTCTGATCCCTGGTTCCTCCAGTCTACACGCTGAAGTGTCCTTGGGCTCGATATTAAAATCCAGAGTTGCCCCGATGCATCCACTACAGTGCGAGTGTGTGTGTGTGAATGTTAGACAAGGCGCTTAGGCATTGAAAAAAGCTTTTGTAAGAATGTATGTGATTGGGTGAATGAGACTTGTAGTAAAAAGTGCTTTGGATTCTCAGAATACTAAAGTGCTACAGAAGTACAAGTCCATTTGTACAATATGACTTCTTTTTACAACCACAGGTTGCGCCCCCTGATGGCTATTGCAAATAATGCAGGTTTATAGAATGAATGTGTCTGTGTTTTAGCATAGATGCTCACACCAGCAACCCAACAATTAACAAAATATACCCAAATATAGGGGATATAATAACATAAGGGACATAATAACAACTGATAATTTGTACTTTTGAGAGCAGCATGTATGAAACAGCACTGCTATGGTTCAGCAGCAACACATCTTTTTTACTGTTTTGTTGTTTTCGTCCAGACAATCAACGGTATTTAATGATTTAATAATGTCGCCAATTCTTAACTCAAACAAAGAGTTATAGAACTGGTTGGATGTTTTTTGTTGGTTTTTGTGCTTTGCCCCAGCAGTACGGAGGGTGCCCAGTGCATATAGCATCCCAGCTGTTGTAAAAGCAAAACCAGATAGAGCCAGCTGGGTTCACAATTTATCAGGTTACACTATAATGTCATTATATCACAAGTTAGTGGGAGCAGCTGGAGAGGCAGCATCAGGAAAAAGGGGTAGAGAGAGATTGCCTAACACTGATGCATTGTTGAGTCAGTGCTTTGATTAGGTGTGCTCTCGTTCTGAAAGTAGATTGCAGCATCAGTTTGTAATATTCATTCACTTGTTCCAAGTCCCTTGACAGAAACTGCTAGCAACTATCAAGTTTAACCCATGAAGTGAAAAAAAATCTCTTTCCTTCTTACATTAGTGGTAAAAATTTAACATTTAACACAAAAATCAAACGGGTAAATGTCATGCAACATTTGTGAGTCATATTAGGGAACAAGTTGATATGAAGATAATAATAATAATAATAATAATTAAAGTTACAAAGTGCTTCACAGAAAGAACTTTATAAAATAAGTGTCTGTCTGCATGACTGACTCTAGGAAAGTAAGCATGTGTGTGTCACCTACATATTTTTATCACAGTGAGAGCTGCAGTAACATAGCAGAGCTGAGATGAGCACCATCAGCCCTCTGTGGCACATCGGGGACAGCTGGATGTTGTCAGGCAGCTATAATGCTGATGAAAACAGGCTGATTGCAGCTCACGGGCTCCTCCCACTTATAAATCAGCTTCACAGCACTCAGGGGTGGAATAGAGCAGCGACAAGTGGCGTCACACCTAGTGTACTGCATCGGAAACTCTGCAGCAAACTGTATGTTCAAATGTCTGTCCTGTTATCCTACTTAAACAGGAGTATTAACCATGTCAAAATGTAACATTTAAAATACATTAAACTGACCCTAACATGCTTTTCTCATACAGGAGGCACCGCTGTCATAATAAAATCAGTACATAGTGATTATTTTTTTACATTTAATCACATGAATGTTACATTTTTGTTGTTGTGCGCCCCTTTGAAAATGAAAAGAATGAGAAGTTGATGCTGATGGATGATGATAAAAACATAGTCTGGTACCGTCTTATTCTGAGACAATGTTCAGTGATGTTCAGTCTTTTCTCTTGGTGGTGTTGAACGTGAGCTGAGAGGGATTTATACCACCCACATGTTCTGCACCACTGTCAGACAAATCTGAAATTAGAAAGCACAACTGTAGCATGCAGCTCCAAAAGCAGTATCATTTTAATTAGTGAGCTTTGGCTCCGCTTCAGAAACAAATTGAGATGTAAAAGGTCTCAAAAGATTTTTTTTTTTGCACCCATAATGGCATTGGACTTGATTGACGTCAGCACTTTTGAGAATATAAAATTACAAATATGACATCACTCAGGTTTGCAACGCCTATTATCCAGTGTACCTACAATCATTTTTGCAGTCAGGGATATAAAAGAGGGTTTTAATGTGCATCAGTTAAGCTTTATAAAACCTCAGTGGAATGATACATGCAGCATAAGCAAATAAACCTGAACTATTTATCATTTACTGGCAGGTAGAATACACAATAAAAATGGTTGTATTTGTATTCATTCATTATCTCATTTTCAGTGGTGTTACAGAAAAAAATATGTAATTAAAAACAACATAATCTATCATTCACTACTGACCTTTTAACAAAGCCTACTCAAACTAATTGTGCTGAGAAATTACCAGATGCCCAAAGGGTGAGCATACACAACCATAAAGAAAATCATTTTTGAACTGACAAGTCTAACTGGCACTTTGCCTATGTTTGAGGTCTCGGAAAGGGTATTTTTTTCATTAGCACAGTTGAAATCACAATATGATACCTTTTTGTGGGCATTATCCAAGCTGACTTTTGATGACATTCATTTCCACTACAGCCACACAGCAGGGCAGATAAGGTTTTTGATGGCGCAGCACCAAAATAACAGTATCCCCCTCCTCCTACGTATTTGCCAGCTTAACCTGAGCTTCTCTGAGACCTGAGAAAAAGTGTAATGGCTTACAAAGTCATTGAGCTGTCACTAGTTTTGTAACGTCTACCCATTTTTTGTGGTTTGTGTCACTCCTGACTTCCTGAACCTTTTGAAAAAACTTCTCAGTAGAGAACCAGCAGACTGTTTGATTTAAAAGAGTTATAAAAATTGCCCTCTGTTATAACATTGCCCACAATGGCACTAATCCCTGTGTTTCTGCTGTAAACTGGGCTCATTGGGTCAGATAACAAACAAAGAAATTTTGTCCAAATGCATCAAAAAAGCATACACTCACCAGCCACTTTATTAGGTACAACTGACAGAGTTGCCAACTACTCTTTAATATAAATACTGTATCTAATCAGCCAATCACACGACAATAAGTCATACATTTACACATGGTTAAGATGACCTGTTGAAGTTTAAAGTGAGCATCAGAATGGGGAAGAAAGGTGATTTAAGTAAGTTGAACGTGGCATGTTTGTTGGAGTGAGTATTTCAGAAACTGCTGATCTACTGAGATTTCCCACAGAACCATCTCTAGGGTTTACAAGAGAATGGCCTAAAAAGAGAAAATATCTAGTAAGCAGCAGTTCTCTGGGTGAAAATGCCTTGTTGACGTCAGAGGTCTAAGGACAATGCACATACTGCTTCGTGCTGATAGAAAGGCAACCTGAATGCACAACACATCTAACCTTGAAGCAGATGGGCTATAGCAGCAGAAGACTCCTGCCAGCTAAGAACAGGAAACTGAGGCTACAATTCACATGGGCTCACCAAAAAACACGCAAACATGAGCACATTACCCCTATTCTTGCCTCTTTATACTGGTGGCCTGTCCATTTTAGAATTACTTAAAAAAATTTATTGTTTGCTTTTAAAGTTTAAAGTAGCCTGGCTCCCACTTATCTGGCAGACCTTCTACACATATATACCCCGCAAAGGTTTCTCAGATTGGCTGACCAGTCACTCCTTGTTCCCATGTTGGGATTGAAACACCCGAGGGGGCAAGCTTTTGCTGTTGTGGCCCCCAAAATATGGAATGAGTTGCCCTTCCATATTGAGGGGACACCCTAACCCTAACCCTTGAGGTCTTTAAATCATGTTTAAAAACACACATTTTCTCCATGGCATTTCAAGATTAGTACCAGAGGTAACTTCTAGTCAGTTTTAGTCACTTTTCGGTCACTTTTCAATCTTCTTCTTTCTTATTTTTTATTTATTGTAAATTTTATTGTCTATTTTCTATTTTCTTTTCTTTTCCATGTCTTTACTGTTATTTATTTTCCCTTTTTGTTTTATATGTGTTTTGTATTTTATTGCTGTCTTTTAACTGGAAAGCACTTTGGTCAACTATGTTGTTCTTTTAAAGTGCTCTATAAATAAAGTTGGATTGGACTGGATTGGAAAATTGGGCAACAGAAGATTGGAAAAATGTTGCCTGGTCTGATGAGTCTCAATTTCTGCTGCAACATTCAGATGGTAGGGTCAGAATTTGGCATAAACAAAATGAAAGCATGGACCCATCCTGCCTTGTGTCAGGCTGCTGCTGGTGGTGGTGTAATGGTGTGTGGGGGATGTTTTCTTGGCACACTTTGGGCCCTTAGCACCAATTGAGCATCATTTAAATACCATAGCCTAAATAAGTGTTGCTGCTGTGACCATGTCCATCCCTTTGTGACCACAGTGTACCCATCTTCTGATGGCTGCTTCCAGCAGGATAACGGACCGTGTCACGAAGTTCAAATAATCTCTTTTTTATGTTTACTCATGATCTAATTTCTTTCCTAACCACTATTGAGCCTCATTTCAGAAATCTCATGGGCTAATCCAAGAAGTCATTTGAAACCTAGCAATCAACTGTGCTTTGAAAGCCCTGACAATAGGCACACCAGATCTGAAAATGGTAATACCATTTGGTAATGGTTATATTTCCTTACCATCCATCCTGTTTCAGACAATATGTCTCAGATTAAAAAAAAGAAATCACCAAAATGCAAACTGAAACATGTTTTGCAAATAAAGCCCAGTCAAATATTTGGTCACTTTCATTATTGCCATCTGATGCTGCAAATTGAAATGGAATGAGATGTTTTTAAAGGTGTCATCACATTATCCTTATTAGTGTCATTTTGTTTATATTGCTGATAATAAAATTAGAAAAGGTCATTTTTTTCCCCCCCGTGGGGCTGTGCTGAAGCTTTGGAGAAATCATGAGAAATTAGCTGGGAGAAGGTTAAACCATCCGCTCCCATCCCAGCAGTAGGTAATTAGTATAAATGCATAAATCTAGGTGGTCGCAGCATAGGATAGATTCAAATAGCTGTGGAAAAATTTAAATGTTAATGCAGTGTCGGAGATTAAACTGAGAGAAGGAGAAGGGAGGAGGTCTGGGATAGAAAAGGATTAGGAAGCAGCTTTGAAGGGCTTTTCCCATGTGCTCCATAGAACCATATCTCACTTTCTGCTTTTCTACTGGTTTCTATAAGGACTGTTCTCACTCAGAAAACTCATTCTCCTCTCTGACCTTCTCTTGCCCAGCAATATCTGCTGTCTTCAACTTAAAATTTAATGATTTATGTTATGGGGACTTACTTTATGTCCCAATAAGGACGACAAGTCCCCATAATGTGACTGTGTAAACAGATATCAGTCCCAATATGATGAGCACTATATGGACCACACACACACACAAACAAATATATAATTTTATGTTGGAGTATAAAACATGGGGATTACCTGACAGCATCCATATTGCAGCAACCTAAAATATCTGACCACAATGGCACAGCACCTCGATTGCACCATCTTACTGTTAAGTAAATCATTTTAAGGTTTCCTCCAACCTAAAATATATCAAATGGTTTAATAGTCACGTTGAACTGATATTATAACATATAAATGTCTATTTTCATGTTTAGGATATGTTCACCATCCTCCTCTCTCTCGCCTTCTTTTTGTATGAATATGATGGATGTGATCTAGACAGCTGAGCACATCATTAATACTATCCCACTGCTATTCTCCTCCAGCTTTATTAAGACAGTCGGGATACGCCCCCTTCTTCCTTGGCAAAAGGATCCTCATTACAAACCATCTCTTCTTCTCCTTATTCTCCCACTCTCTCTCTCTTTGTTTTCTCCATGCCTGTATGTGCCTTGTCAGCACTCAGCTCCTTTGGTGCAGCCTGAATACATATGAAGCCTGTTTACATAAACATATGCACATACAGTATTTATCACTATCCAACACAGTACAAATACTATGGTAATGTGTAGTTCAAATATGTATTAGCAGACGATACATTAAGATCTGCTTTATGGCTGCGCATTTTGTGTTAATACATTGATTCCTGCATCTGCTTGGGTTGCAGACATTCTAAATCACATCACAGGATGAGCCATATGTTCAGCCTTTTCAGCGCTGATGGGACTCCCACCACCATCGTAACAGCTTCGTCAACACATTGCTTTCCATATTTTAGGTATCGGAGAGTCTGGTACAGTACTTCAGAAATAAGCATCTGTGTTCCACATGAGTCGGAGAGCATGCAGGCTTTACCTAAAGATCACTAAGCAGCTGATTTTATATGACAAGCACCTCCTGCCTGGTTGACATTATGCTAATCAGTGAAATCATTTGCTGATGTGAGGTTCACTTGGAACTGGAGCCTGTTTGATTTAAACTGTCACTAAGTAAAATCAAAAACTGCGTGATGTGCATAGGAGTTTAGGCAGGTGAGATTGTGGATTAGAAGTCTGTGAAATCCGATACTAGCCTACTAGAAGTCTTAGAAGCCATAGTGGCATGATGATGAGCATATGAGGATACATTTTGAGTATTTAAAAAACAGATATTACACTGATTGAAGGATTCATGATTTGGGAGACACCATAAAGATAAGCAGAGGTGTGGTGAATAATTAAATTTGAGTAAAATTTATTGCACTGGGCAATATCCTTCCTCCTGCCGGGGTTTACCAGAACCTCTGGACATGTGTCCAGTGACATGAGCTGTCACTTCTTTAAAAACACGTGCCCCAGTGTTAAACTGACTGTATCTAATGCTGTGCAAAACTAAAAGTTGTATGTGACTATGAATGCTGGGGTAAAGGTTACACTCCTATTAGTGTCATTTCGATTACACCATGTAATAATTATTCACAACAGATATTTTAAAGATATTTGAGAAAAGAAAATAGACAAGAGATAGCACATGGAGGTCTTTCCCCATCTTGTGCATATTTGCAGTCAAATTCAAATTAGCCTGAAAAGGATCCTTTCTGAACCTTGGCAGCACCTGGATTTCAGCCAATGAAAATCAATGAAAGGAACTGGCACCAACTTTTGTTAAGATTTAAAACAGCGGCTTTCATTCGGAGTGTATAAGCCCTGGGTAGCTTCCTGTAGCTGCCTCAGCACCCACACTTTAGCAGCATCTCTTCATGGCGATCTTAAGGAACTCAGTCCTAGTCTGATATCCAAAATCACATTGAGAGAACATTAAGCATTTCCACTGCAAAGCTTTTTAACAGCCTCAGTGATCTATCCAAAGGAGATAAGCTGTGTCCAGACTGGATTAGTATTGCAGGACAATCAATGTTGGTTATGTAATTTAGCACATTCCACGTCAGTGGTTTTAATGAATAATATGAGCTCATAAAGTACTACTTTATGACTCTCATAAATTATTGAAGAAGCATATCCTTTAAGTCAGACTCCGGAATAACTCTGCTGCCAAAAGTGTTTGTAATTTATGAATCACATATTGATGTTAGGAGAATGGTAGTAGAATTAGAAAGTGGATAAGAGAAATCCTAGCAACTGCACTTCCTGTGTGGGATATATGATAAGTGATAATCACAAATAATCTAGATCTTCACAGGACTACACTCGCTGAAAATTACCAGTAAAAGCCTTCACTGCTAGAATTTTCTGCCAGCACTAAATGCAACTCAAAGGAGGTTTTATAGAAACTCCAGACTACAGCACTGTCGACTAAATAGAGAATGCACTTTCAGGTACATTCTGTTTTTTAAACTTTTCCCCAGACAAATTTCAGCATGAGTAATATCCTGACTCCTACCACACTTTAACAAAAACACTTTAAGGTTTAGAAACCAGGAACTAAAAATCATTTTCCATTACCCCTCTGAACTCGTCCTACAATGAGCTGTCACTTGTGGAACAGCAGGTCCTCTGGTCTTTGCAAGCCTAACTCTTACTCTGTGTCCAATAAATGCAAGCCTGCACCAGAAAGCCACAATAAGAGTACCAGGTGAGACATTTTGGTCAGGATGTCTCTAACTGTCAGTGTAATCTAAGGTGATTTCATTTAACACAACCCTTACCATCTGAAACAACTTCTCACCAGGCCTTGTAAAAGCTGAGCTTTCTGATCATTGACAGAAAACATGCAGTTTGAATGAAAACAATGGCAGATTTACCACTTGAAGTTGTCAGTTATTTGTGAAACACTGGTTTCAGACATATGGGGGTATTATTGTAGAAATATTATTTGCAAAGTACGTGTGAAAAGTTTTAAATCGGTGTCTCAATATGTACCTGAATACAATCTTGTAAATATGTGTAAATGTGTGACTTTGTAAAGGAAAGATCAAATGCATTCAGAATTGCAAGTACAACGTATTGCAGTAATGTAGTAAAGTGTGAAACTGTGAAAGGATATACAAATCTTTCGTCTTCCTGTACAGTAATATACAAATCTCAGTGTATTGTTTTCTTAGTGGACTGCTGAACTGTGCTGCTGCTGTGGCTAAGGTTTACTGCTCTTTGTCGACTCCATTCAATTATGGTTGCTTTCCAACACCTAACCATAGTTTTAAGGTGGTATTTGACAGGTTGTAGGTATCTAAGGTCATTATTAGCTTATAAAACTAACTGATGACTGCCACCAAACCTGGCTGCACCAAAAACTACTCACAGAGGTATTTTCGGAGACTACTAAACTGAGTGTCGGTCACACAAGCTTCCCAATTTATTACCGCCTAATTCAGAAGCACATCATTCACATTTTCACTGTATGATTAAAAAATTGAATAAAATTTGAAATTACTTAAGCAAGTCTCCAATGTTTCAAATGTAATTTGCTGAGCAGTCTTTACCCTACTTACATTAATAAAAAACAATCTGTTATCTTCCCCTTGAGTCCTCTCTTTCTTCCATTTTTGAGAGTAAAGTTATCATACATTTAAATATGTACTTTCTAAATGGATAATACATTTACTTTACCAGTAGCAAGCAGGACTGATAGCCAAGTTGCATAAACACAGATTGTTTGGTTATATCTGTGCTTACATCCATTTGAGTTCTTGTGTTTGAAGCACTGCATTTGAAAGAACCTACCACTTCAGAAAAAAAGTAACTCCATTTCACTTTGCTCTCCTTTTGTAGATAGATGCTAAACAGAAGTTCCATGACCACGTTTACTGTTATCTGCACGTATGAATGCACGATAGGGATGAGAAAAAAAAAGAAGATGTGTGTTGAGCATGAGGATAGGACTGAGGGATGTAATTACTTTCTGATTTGTAATGAGTAATCTAAATTTAGATGTCATCAGCTGAAACGAACACCAGGCTGAAACTAACAAAAATAAACTCTATGTATGAAACTGTAATTTACTTATTAATCCAATGTGCTAGATTGTTCTTGCCCATGTTAACGCCTGTATTTGCAGTGGTTTACATACGCTCATCATGGGCATGAATGTCATGGTAATCCGGGGCTTTTAATGATTTCTTTGAACTGTTCTTTCTTCCAGGGTGGAATGATTATGCTGTATAATCAAATCTTTAATGACTTTGAAAAAAACAAGAATTGGGTGCACAAGTTTGAATTTATTTTGGATTTTCTCTAATCCACACAGGGTCAAAAGTATATACAAAAGTATACAGGCTGCTGAAGGTTCTACAGTGTCTTTTAATTCGACAAGGCCAAGGAATATTAACATCTTGTTAGTGATCATGATTGACTACAACTGGTAGTTTCTCTTTGCCAGCATAAAAAGGATTTGTTTGAGAGCACTCACTGGATTGACCAAAGCTCAGAACAATGGGAAAATCCAAGGAACTCAGTGAAGATATAAGAAGGAGAATTGTAGATTTACATGAGTTGGGAAGGTCTCTTGGAGCCATTTCTGAACAACTGCAGATTCCAAGATCATCAGTTCAAAGAGCTGTATGTAAATAAAAGTTATTCAGATGTATCACCACTTTGCCAAGGTCTGGAAGAAGACCCAAACTGTCACGAAGTCAAGAAATTGGTTAGATTGTTCAGGAACAACCCAGGAACCACCAAGGCTCAAGCCTGCCATGAACTGGAACACCAGCATCACTGTCCACAATGAGTTTTACATCGCCATTGACTGAGAGGGTCACGACCAAGAAAGAAGCCCCTTCTCCAAAACCAACACCTTCAAGCTCAACTGAAATTTACTGCTGTCCACATGGACAAGCCAAATTACTTCTGGTGAAAAGTTTTATGGTCAGATGAGACAAAGATTGGATATATATATGACCTTGTA
Organism: Heterochromis multidens; assembly: GCA_015108495.1. Taxonomy (NCBI): domain Eukaryota; kingdom Metazoa; phylum Chordata; class Actinopteri; order Cichliformes; family Cichlidae; genus Heterochromis; species Heterochromis multidens. The sequence continues at coordinate 27,032 of VUQS01011879.1, forward strand.
TTTATACTTTTGACCCTGTGTGGATTAGAGAAAATCCAAAATAAATTCAAACTTGTGCACCCAATTCTTGTTTTTTTAAAGTCATTAAAGATGTATGCTGTACAATCATTCCACTCTGGAAAAAGAACAGCTCAAAGAAATCATTAAAAGCCCAAAATTACCATGACATTCATGCCCATGATGAGTGGATATGAAGTTCTGAACACAACTGTATGCTTAAAAATAAATGTATATCCCTTTATTATGAGTGAAAACTGATTCAAGAAAAACAGATAATGCAGATAAACCTCAGGCACAGCGAGAGAGTAGAAAAATGAGATGGATGAAAAATCGGGTACCAACAAAACCATCCTGTAACATAGCTCGGGTACACTCTGAACACCATCTATCAAGGTCCTTCAAGGTTTCCCTGTTGCTAACACAAATACAGAAATCTTTCAGCATAATTACCAATTTAATACATGCAGCACCAATAAGCTGGTTTGCACACACAAGCCAATAACAGGCTCCGACAATAAGTTGCAAGGTCGATGGTCTAGACAACAAATAAAAAGGGCCATGATTGAGCTTCACTGCTGAATTACCCGAAGGACACAATACGTAATACATCTGCAAAGACCATCTCACATCACATGCAAAACATTTAATCACAATGAAAATTATGGCTATTGGGTTTTATGTGACAGCAGAGAGAGGGTGATGAGTGAGCAATGGTGGAAAGTGTGTGGGAGTCAGCGTGTGAGCATGTGGTAGGCCAGGGTTATAAGGTCTTCTCTACACTGTCATTACTGTGTCCACGCACTCAGCAGTAGCAGCGCGCACACACACAGGCACACATAAGCACACATAGATATGCACACACACAAACACATAGCTCCGGGACAGATGCATAAGGATAGGTAGATACATAGGTAGATACACATAGAAAAAGACAGACAGTGTATATGTGTGGGGGAATGCATCCATGCTAAAACAGCTGTTCTTGTGCATATGATCCGAGAGGCTTTTGGCTGTTGCAGCCCTCCTACAGTTTCTGTGTATTTCTGTGCTTTCTAGGCAAGTAAAATTACCCCCATACATCTTCTGCCTGTGACATATTGATTGTGAGCCAAAGGAGAGGCTATCATCTCACCTATGGTGTTGTTGTCTTCTCTGGTGTGTTAGGCTATTTGTTAGACAGGACGTTGTTAAAAATTCCTGTTGATAATCGATGTTGATTAGTTTTTCTAAAGAAATCTTTATTGTGTCATTGTTAAAACTAATTCTGACAAGCTGATTATGCAACAGAGGCTAAATCTGTGATGACAGGCAAAATTAATCCTCTGATGCTTGATGTGAACAAGCAGGAGGGAAAACTGAAGAGTGCAGTGTCAGAAAGAGGGTATGGATAAATGACACGTTTTTCTTTCATAAATACACATCAAGTTGTATTTTAACACACACACACACACACACAAACACTCACACTGTTTTTGCGCCTGACTGTCTGGTCACTGTAGGACCCACTGACTAGCAGCTCTCTTTTTCAGGAGCTCTAAGCCTCATCTCTGGGCAGACGCCATCACTTCCGCCCCTTCCACCTGTCAGGTGCCCTTGCCTGCTTTAATAGTGGCAGCAGAGGGGGCAGCAGGCTGCTGGGAATTAGGTGGTGGGGGGGGAATCACTGGACGAGTTGCTGGATCCTGTCCCTGCGTTCCTGTGCCAGGCCTGCATCACAGTTCATTTCCCAGCCCCCTCTCTCCTCCGCTATGCTCAGCCAAACCTCTCAGCAGGTGTCCTTCTGCAGAAGAGTTTTGCCACTACACAGAACAGCATCTCTGTGGCAAGCAGCCACTTCTGCAACATAACTAATGACCCTAGTACTCAGTGAGTTTTGAAGAAATTATACTTAGATCCTCCTACCAGACTTCATTATTATTACTTGTCTTCACTAATATTTTAACACTGAGAACTTACTATTCTGATCTCTTGCAGAGGTGTGAGCATGAGCCTTTAATTTTGCTGCAGTTGTCTGCCTAAATTCTGAAAATGAATCAAATAATATAATTATAAATATAATGTAATCTTGAATAACACTTAAATTAACCACTGTGCATCAATCTTGTGTAATTCTTCTGGATAGAAAACCTCTAACATTTCTTGATAAATATAAAAAAGATAAACAGCAACTTGAATTACTTTGGCATGTTCCTAACAACAACAGTATCTGTTTCTACTTTTTCCACCTTGTCTGGCTTGTATGCATTGCACACCGGCTGCAGTTACTTTTTAGAAGATGAAGGTGTCCTGGTATACCTACTTTGAAGATAAAGGTGTTGCATTGAGTATGGTCATCAAGAAGCAATCAACAAAGGCACAGCTGGACTTCTGCTGCTTTTTAACTTCACCTTTTGAAGTTAATAAACCAAGGTTGGAGAAACGCAAAGCCTTGAAATATGAGGGAAATGTTTAAACTGCATGCCTGCATGAAGAAAATAAAATGATAAAATAAAATCAAGTGTACAGTTTTAGTACTACTACCTCAAAAACACACAAGAATAACATGTTTGGCACTGACTCTATCAGTAATTATTATTAATTATCAGAGATTAAAATGTGAATTTTTGTGTCAGTCTATTCTTGACTGAAATCTTCAACATTTAATCATCAGTGATTCAAGAACTGCTGAAAATTGTTGTCCACAATGCTGATTGCTGCTCTACACTAATGTTTTCCTTTTCTGTGAAAATGGCTGACTATGTGATTAGAAAGTGTGAGACAAAAAGGTGATGTTGACGCTGTGACAACACCATCATTATTTCCTCCTCTCACTCCTAGCCCTGAATGTGTGAATAACAAGATTACATTTTCTGCTGATGAATGGAGGGAAAATGTAATTAAAGAAAGCAGGAAGCCATTTAAGGTGATATATAGTGACACCCTATTTATCGTGTACTGTACGGCTGCTTCACCGTGATGCCAGATAAATCACAAAACTGTTGGGTTTAACATGTGTATTCTGTCACCAGTTATCCAGATTGCCTCTTAAACACTACAGTTTTGGATTGCTGTGGAATATTTAAATTAAGGTTTACTATGAAACCAAAAGAAGCAGAAATATATTGGGCCTTTTCATTTACTATCCCTATTGTTTGTTGTATGTTACATTTCTGTCCTGCCGTTGCTTGTGGATGTGGTTACCAGGGTAACATCTCTAGTGGCCTGCAATTTGAGAGTATGTTGCCCTGTAATGTTGGCTCCATGTTACCATAGCAAATTTTCTCTGTTCTACAGGGTACACTGTAGAGGGGACTTAGTGGGCTAATGCTCCTCAGTGCAACAAACACTAAGACAGTTAATTAAGGTTTATGGAAAAATCAATACTGTGACAGTGGTTCAGGGAACTTTCTCTATTAAATCTATTCACCTTATCTTGTTCATTTTGTCAGTTTTATTCTCACTCTTACAAATATAATACGCTATGTTACACCAACGAACAACATTTAATAGCTGTGATAGTGCTGCCTAAAATACTACTATTATGAATGTACGTGTACACAGTATCAGGAGTAACAACAGCAAAGTCCTATGAAATAAAATAAATGAAACACCAGATTGCTACATAATATATGTCAGGAAAGCAATTTAAACCACCAACATACAACTAAATCCCCACTGTGCTCATGTTTAACTAGACAAAAAGAGCAACGGAAAAATGTGCATCATGCTGTACATTGTGTAAAGAGTGCATTGCATTCAGAGATTCATCTGCTGTTTCCCTTCCTCAAAAATGGCTTCTTGACAGCCACCCTTCCACTGAGACCATTTCTGATCAGGCTTCAGTGAACAGTAGATGGATTAACTGAATGATCACATGCATATCTCAGGTCATGTGTCAGGTCTTTGCTGGATATCTTCCTATAAGGACATGATTTTCAGATACTATTAATCTGCAGTAGATAGGTTTTTTTTTTTTAGGCCTGCCATTCTTCTTTTGTCCTCCACTTGTCCAGTTTCCTCAAATATTTTAAGGACACACTGCACACCATGCTGAGATATGCAAAGTTTTTA
>VUQS01011881.1:0-15243 GCA_015108495.1 Heterochromis multidens
AAACTACCTCATATTGAACACCTCTAAGACGAAGGAAATGATAGTAGATTTCCGAAGATTCAGCCCCCCTGTCCAGCCTGTGAAAGTTTGTGGGGTGGACATAGAGGTGGTAAAAAAATATAAATATCTAGGTTTACACCTAGATAACAAACTAGACTGGTCACTGAATACAGACGAACTATACAAAAAGGGGCAGAGCCGCCTCTTTTTGTTAAGGAAACTAAGATCTCTTGACATCTGCAGTAAAATGCTGCAGATGTTCTATCAGTCTGTGGTGGCAAGTGTGCTGTTCTATGCTGCAGTCTGCTGGGGAGGCAGCATCAGAAACAAGGATGCAAGGAGACTGGACAAACTAGTGAGGAAAGCTGGCTCTGTGATTGGAGCCAGACTGGACACGCTGGGGGAGGTGGTGGAAAGATGCACACTACAGATGTTAGAAGCCATCCTGAACAACTCTGATCACCCACTTTACAACATCTTTATGGAACAAAAAACCATCAGTACTGGAAGACTCCTCTCTCTCCGTTGTAAAACGGAGAGATACAGAAAATCATTCGCACCCACAGCCATCAGGCTTTACAATTCTCATATAAATATCAGATGAGCTGTCAGACAAATGAATTTCCCTCTGGGATCAATAAAGTTATTCGTATTTGTATTCGTATTCGTACTTAAATAAATTACAAGAAAGCTGCCTAAGCGAGATCAGGCTCTGTTAAAGAATAAAGGTGGTCATACCAAATATTGACTGATCAAGCTTGTTAGAATAGTAAAAACTCTGTTTTTGCTTTATAGACTGTATTTCAATATATTCTTGCACCTATTTCCCATTTTACTAGAAAAATATAAAGAAATTGGGGTGGCTCAAGACTTCTGCACAGTGCTATAACTCAAAAAGTATCATAAAAAGCATAAAAAACCCATCAAAAACCATTTTTCTTGTCTTTTTTTCTCATCTTACTAAAACTTGAGCACTCTGACTGCATGACTCACTACATCATCCTCCTCTAATGCCTTCCATAAAGCAGCAAATTAGCTGACTGGGATGCTGCTTGTTCTTCCTGGCTGCAGCTTTCTAATAATTAACTAATTTGGAGCCGCAGAATATCTAAAAAATCAAAAATGCGTGTCGTGATTAACTGTCACATCTACCTCAATAACAATTTCTGATTCTCTGACTATTTTTTCTCTGAACTATAAAGAGAAAATCATGCATCGTGATTTTGAATAACAATTTAACAGACAGTTACTGAGCATAAAAAACCTTCTTTAAGTAATTGTAAGAATCTAATTTGTAAGTGATGCATTTGTGATCTACAAATCACAAACTGATTTAAGTACCAGCATATGCCTAGCAATTTCTCATTATGTAAGACCAGCATGAATTGAGCATAGTGTTAGTTCAGGCAGGCCACAGAGTCAGTCTCAGCTGTAACCCTGTCCTGCAATCCTGCAAGTCAAACCTCAAACTGTGCACTATTCAAGCTGCTTTTTTGCTGCAAGCTACTTTGAAACCCACCTTCACCCAATTTCCTTCTTTTCCTGCTGCGTCTGGCTTAATCAGCGTCACAGCTTATGTGTACTGCAACAATGTAAATGGAAGGGTGGGGAGGAACAGACCAGTGCCACCAAATATAATTTACTGCAGGTGGAAATAACTGAAATAACTGTCCTGACTAAATCTGCATCAGTGATTTAGTCAGGACAGTTATTCCCAGCCATAACAGTCATGGACCAAAAAAAGAGAAGAGAGATCATCGAGGGCTAAAAAGTTATTCTGGTGTGTAAACACTCTCCTTTCTAAAACCAGGTCTTCCATTAGTGCATGATCAGCCACGGTGACTTCCTGTTTTTAGCTAGAACTTTTAAATGATGATTAATGTTGCATTGTTCATAAAGTGCATGCAAAGTTCACAGTCTGGCCTAAAGCTACAAAACCAGGAGGAAGTTCACACATTAATTGTAGACTTTGCTTGGCGATAAGACCAAGTACATGCCAAAGTAAGGTTTTATTACTGACCACAACATATACAGTACCATTCCTCACTGCCTTACCTCTGAAGAACCAGAAGTTTCTGATGCAATGGCAGATATATATGAAGTTTCATAATCAGAAATTAAGAAATTTTAATTTTCAACATTTTTTAAACATATTTTTGAGTGTATTGAACTACACTGTCAATAAACAATGTAGCTTGTAAATGTAGATGTAATTGTAGTAAACTTAAGTCACTGCTGTCAGATTTACACATTTAAAAACCAGTAATGTGACAGTCTGTTCAGCAGCCAAGAGTTCCCAATCAATATCCAGCAGCTTATGCCATTTGAAATTGGTGCATGTCTTTAAAATACTTTTTGAATACAACATGATGATCATCTTGTAAATAATCATCCTCATTTGATTCAAAATGGATGATAAGGTAGTGCCACCACATAAGCATACATGGTCCTCAGTTTCTCAGTCAGAGCCACCATTTGCCACGTCTGGTTTCAAAAAACCAAAATACCAACAGTGAAAACTGTCAACACGAGGCTTCGAGACTGGACTTCACAAACACCACAAACCACAGAAAAACCTGGCTCAGCTTGTGCTTGCATAACTGTGCAGACACTGCACAGAATGGACCTTCTGGAGCATCTTGCAGGGTGCAACAAATGTACACAGGCTACAGGAAATTAAATTTCCTCAGGGATTAATAAAGTATTCTGATTCTGATTCTGATAAATAGTGGACCCTTCCTTCCAAAAGAGTTTACGGATACAGCTCAACTTTCACCGTTTTTAGCTGGGAGGTTGGTTTGTATCCATGATTAAACCAATCACAATTCCGCTGACATTCTCTGATGTAAGCTAGCTGTACTGGTCAGTCCCCATTTCCATGTTTGGAAGTGTCATTTAGAGACAGAACAACAGAAATCAGAATGCATGTGCAGTTTACCTAGCGTATACATTACTCAAAAAATGGGGGATTTTATACATTCTCTGTGGGCACTTATTAGTGGCAGAGAGAGCAAAATACACACTGCTGTGTTTCATTGTCTCTTTCAGGGTCTCAAATCAATAAAGCTGAAGGTCCAGCAGGAGTTAGATTGATTCCTCCAGAGTGTTATAGAGGCTCAGCTCAGGATGAAAAGTGTGGCTCAGAAACCATCTTACTGCAGGACGGCTGGTGCTGCCGAAACACAATGACAGGAAAATACTGCAGATAGACATCTGAACAGTGTGTGTGTGTGTGTGTGTGTGTGTGAGAAAGAGAGATGGTGATGAATGAGTGTGCTAGCCACCCTGCAGGGTAATTCATTTCTCAACCTGAACAACACTTAATGTCAGACTGAACAGGATTAATAGAGGACCACAGCCAACACACACACACACACACACATACTTGTCATGCTATCTTTGTGAGGACATCTCATTGACATAATGCTTTCCCTAGCCCCTTACCCTAACCCTAACCATCAAAAATGAATGCCTAACCCTAACCCTTAGCCTAAACCTAACCATAACCTAATTGTAACCCTGACACTAAAAGCACATTTTGAGCCTCAAAAATGCCTTCAACCTTGTGAGGACCGGCAAAAAGGTCCTCACAACGACGAAATGTCCCCACAAGTATAGTAGCATGCCAATTTTTGGTCCTCACAAAGATCTAAAGACATGTACACACACACACACACATTCCCGAAAGCGGCGACTTTGGCTACACTGTATCATCCAAAATCAAATTTTCTGTGGTTTTGCAGGAAGGGATGTCATTGGGTGTTGAGCAGTAAGCTTTGATACCACAATGACATCATCTCTGGAGGACCAATGAGATCACAAGCTGACCTTCAGGCATTACTGACCTTTCAGTACTGAAAGGTTTTAATTTGATGACGGAATGCAGAATCAGTGAGGGCAGTGTGGTCAATTCACTCTAAACAATTAAAAAAAAAAGACTCGATTTACTCGGCTGTTAGAGATGTCCATAAACACTCTGCTTCCATTCCAGTGGAGATGGAAGGCTTTTACTTTATTTATTTATTTATTTATTGCACTACATCATCTCTAAATGTATTTATTTATTTAACTCCCCAGTTTTCTCAAAGATCATGGTGGCTTGCAATTTGGATGTGTTGACTTCTGTATAAAAGATCAACCTTTATGGTAGAAAATTTGCTTCTTTGAGAAAAAGTCAGAAAGTTCAAAACTTTTCACTGCAAAAACAGAACTTAACTTTCTGACAAACTCATAAGGGGAAGAGCAAGACTGCTGTAGCTTTGGTACCAGATGCTGACTTGGTGTCTGTGCTTTATAATAATAAAATAAAATAAAGAAAAACATTTTTATTCTTATTCTCTTCAAAGCAACCCCTGGTGCTAAAAAATGAAGGCAACTTAGAAGTGCCAAAAAACTGCAGTACCTCTAATGTCCACTTGAGGCTGGCTCTAAAAGTGAGTCAGTCTCCATAGACTCCCATGTTAAAATGTTCAACTTTACAGCAGAACGATGTCTACAGACTGATACAAAAACAGTTTTGGTCTTTATACCTAAATTCCCTTGAAACTTTTTTTCACAACTCACCCATTCAAATTGTTTTACAGCTTAAAGTTATGTATAACGTGCCTGTTTTATTAAACCGGACATAGCAGGACCTGACGCCCCCTCTCCATCATGAAGACTTTCATTGCTAATGTGCTAAAGAAGTTAAGTTTCTTCATAACGCACTCTAACTCTTCTACGTCACACATGTTGGCCAAGGTGCTTAGTAAGAGAAAACTTTTCTGTTACAATGATAAACACAAATGCTCGTTTACTTGATAATGCTGCTGTGTTTCCACACAAGTGCAGATAGTAACTGATCTCAGAGCAGTGAAAGCAGAGCCAGCGGCAGCTTGCCTAGCATGCTAGTCTCCCCTCAGTTTCCCATCAAAGACCAGCAATTTATCCACATGCAAACAATCAGAAGGAGCTGCTGGGCCCTCAGCTTCACAAGCTCAAATCTTTGTTAATGGGACACAGACACACCCATGAAGACAACAGATGCTACAGCTTTCAGTGGAATCAAAGGCAGGTGGAATTATTCCCGCTTCCAGACACAATAGGCAACCGCAGCCACAAGATGGCAGTAATTTAAAGGCTGGTGCAAGTAGGCAATGAGAGAAGCTTATGGGGCAGAAGACTGTTTGAGATGCTTTCACTTTGGTTTTTATTGATGTCTATTTTTAGATTTCACTGGAAAAACACTACTTGCCTTGCTTGCCCTGATGCAGCACCACTGACGTCACATCATATATTTAGACATAAATATTCAGATTCAGATTCCTTTATTTTATTTTTGTGCTTCACACAGAACAAAATTGTGTTTCACACATCCAGTCAATACTGCAAACAATAACCAATGAATGAAATAAGTGTTAAACAGTTAAAAATATTATAAGCTACAAATACAATCACAGTTTCTTATGAGCAGTTCACACACTCAGGTTTAGCCATCTGAATGCTGTAGGAAAAAAAGCTATTTACCAGTCAAGTGGTCCTTGATCTGATACTTCTGTATTTCTTCCCAGACTGCATGAGTGTGAACAAGCCATGAGTGAGGTGAGTGGAGTCCTTTATGATACTGACTGCTCTGCGCCTACAACGCTCAGTATAGGTGTCCTGAAGATGTGGCAGCCAGGCATCAATGATTTTCTCAGCCGTTCTCACTATCCTGCCCAGTTTGTGTCTTTCCTCTGCCATGCTGTGAATAAAAAGGTTTTAAATGGTGCCTCTGTAAAATATGGTCATGGCTGGGATGGGGAGGTCCCCCTTCTTCAGCCTGCAGAGGAAGTGAAGGCGTTGTTGGGCCTTCTTGATGAAGGCGTGGTGTTGTCACTGGAGGTCAGCTCGTCCGTCAGATGTACTCCCAGGAACTTGGTGCTGTAAATCCTCTCCACCTGCCGCAGATGGTCACTGGGAGATGTTGTTGGTTACTAGTCCTCCTGAAGTCAGTTATCATCTTCTTGGTCTTATTGGTGTTGAGGGCCAGATTGTGATTTTGCAGGAGGCTGTCAGCTGCTCCACCTCTTTCCTGTAGACTGATTTATCGCTGGTTATAAGGCCAACAACTGTGGTATCATCAACAAACTTTATGATGTAATTAGTGTTGAAAGTAGCCATATGTCAGCAATGTAAACAGTAATGCCTCTTTTCCACTAGTACCTACTCGGCTCGACTCGGTTTCGGTGGTTTTCCATTACATTTGAGTATCACATCAGTGTGGGTGGGGTCATTATAGCAACGCGTCCCTAAAGTCCCGTGACTTCATTTATATGTGACACAAACACACAACAATGGAGGCGATGGTATACCTGCGGCTCAGTCGATGGTTTTTTGTCAGACTCAGAGTAAAAGAAGAGCGCCAGAGAAGGCTGAGGGCAGCGAGATGAAACATGGTGTTGTTTGTGTGCAGCCATTTCGCTTGTTGCCGGGTTTCAAAAATGGCGGGTTTGAATCGTGAAGGAATCGGTATAATGACTCATCCAGTGATGTCCCTCCCTGGCCAATCAGTGGCATGCAGTCTGTTGACATCACATTTTGGGATTGACTAGGATCACTTGGAACCCCGGCCAAGCAGGTACTAAGAAAGTACCTGGTACCAGGTACTACCACATAATGGAAAACCCCTAAAACCGAGCCAAGTAGGTACTAGTGGAAAAAGGCTATAAGGGGCTCACACACCCTGGTGGTGTGCCTGTGCTCGCTGTAATTGTTTCAGATTTGACTTATTTCTACCTATTCTGACTGTCTGCCATCTCTCTGTCGAAAAGTCAGAGATCCAGCAGCAACAATTTTTCAGTGAACTGTTGTGGCAGTATTGTATTAAATGCTGAAATCAATAAGCAGGATTCTGGCATAAGTGTTCTTGTTTCCAAGATGAGTAAATGGCAAATGGATTGGTTCTCTACTTGAGCACTTAAAGCTCTTTATACAACATGTCTCATTCTCTCATTCACACAAGCACTGTTTTTCTACGTCTAAGTGCTTTCTATCTAACAGTCACACTCTGATGAGCGCATCGGGAACAACTCAGGGTATGCAGACTGGAGCAGCCACCAACGGACCACCAACCTTACAATTAGTAGATCACCCACTCTACCTCCTGGGCCACAGCCACCCCGTAAGTTTGTCAGTCATGAGTCAGGGTAAGGTGAAGCAGGGTGGAGATTCTCTGTAGACTGGTTCGCTCTGTAAGTGAAGTGCAGGGGGTGCAGATTAGTTGGGAGGTGTGACTTGATGTGATTCATGACAAGCCTCTCAAAACATTTCATGGCTATGGGGGTCAAGGCTACAGCGCGACAGTCATTCATGGAGACTTGATTTGGTGTCTTGGGTTAGCGGTATTATGGTGGTGCTTTTAAAGCAGACTGACACTCTGGCATGGCTGAGGGAGATATTGAAAATGTCTGTGAAGACATTCTTTATCAGACAGCCTGGGATGTGATCTGGACCAGCAGCATTTTGAGGGCTGATGTTTGTAAAGACCCTCCTCACACTGCAATCAGCTGCAGTACCTGGCTGCAAGACAGCAGTGCTCGTCTTTGTACTGCTCTATTGTCTCAAACCTGGAGGAAAAGGTATTAAAGTTGTCAGGTAGGGAGGAGTCACTGTCCATTGTCTTCACAGTGGACTTATAGTCTGTAGCTGAAATCCCTGCCATAAGTGTCTCATGTCTTTGGTGTTGGTATAATGATCCCATGTGCCCTTTTAGCCTCTCAGATTCCTCTTTTTAGGTTGTTTCTTGCTGTATTATATCACCAGCTCTGAATGCAGCATCACGAAGCCTCAGCAAAGAGCGAATCTCCCCATTTAGCCAAGGCTTATTGGTGGAATGCAGCTTGACAGATTTAATAACAGTCACATCATCATTGCATTTGTTTACTAATCCCATCACGTCCTCAGTATATTCCTCAAGGTCTACACAGCCCCCAGTTGTTGCTGCCTCTTTGAAAATGCACCACTGTGTGCACTCAAAGCAGCCCTGCAAAAGTAGAATAGCCTCCACACTCTTAATGTCCTTCACTACCGGTGGCTCTTTGCTCTTGTCTCACTCTGGGCCTTAACACTGGCAAGATAGTCAGGTGATCAGAGCTGCCAGTGTGAGGTAAGGGGGCTGCAGTGTATGCATTTTTGATGTTGGAATACATTTGAACATATGTTCTCTCTTGCTGTGTATATAACATGCTGGTAGAAGTGGAGTAAAACAGACTTAAGATTAGCCTTGTTGAAATCCTTGGCAATGATGTGAAATGTTCAGTGTTTAGTGTCAGCAATATTAATATTAAACTTAAATTTTGCATATTCCCCTCAAGAAAGAAAATCTCCCACAAAAAAAATAAAAAACAATTTCATTCTCATTCCAGGATAAAAACTTTGATTTTTCATCAGTTTTAACCTCTCCTCCTGAGAAACAACTCCTGGGCTGACTCATTGTGCTAAATCACACTTCTCTCTTTCTCATGTTTCCATGTGCACGTATTCTATTCTCAGTCAGTAATGAGTCACCAAAGAGAAAATATATCTGAGTGCAGCCATCTACGGGTGAGATGTGATGCTTTTATTTGTCCTCTTACAGTTTGATTGCATCTGTGAGATTCTAAAAAAAAGAAATCAGTCAGTAGAGACAGATCGAACCATCAGTGAGTTTTGGGATTCTTACATACCTGTAACAGCTCTTACATATCTGAAATGATGCACAATAATGGAGAGTATCTCACATCACAGTGACATGGGTGTGAGGGGCATCGCCAGATCTCAGTTTTTAACTGTGGGCTTTACTAGCAGATATGCAGTCCCTCAGGTAGCATCACATTCCTAATGCAAAACATTTTTACTTAAAAATCTGTGTCCATTTAAACCAGCATTGTATGTAAACTTTTTAATAGTGGCAGTGAGCTGGATGGGAGGATTAAAACTGCTGGTTTCATTGATTTTGGTTTAAAATCAGTTCTAACTTCAAAGTGACCGTGGTTTAAAAAGCAAAAAAGCATATAAACAAAAAAAATAGTCCATAATATTTATTTATCTTATCCCCCTTAGTTCATCCTCTACCTGAAACAAGCTGTTTTAGCTCCTCCCCCTTTGAGTTGCTGCTCCTCTTAAACAGAAGGCTTGTACCACAAAGGGGTGGTGCTTCTGCCAGAGCTGTGTCTGAGATGACCATATTAGGGATATCCCTCTCTATGACATAATCCAGAGCCAAGAGTTTTAAAAATTGACAAAAATGAGGAAGAGCAGAAAAGGCAGACTTTAACCTCTTAAAATTTGCCTGGTTACCATCAAGCCACTAAAATCTATCTCACTTTATGGAATTTTTGCCTATCTGGCAAATAGAAAGGCTCATGAATCAAGAATTGCGAGGCCAAAATGCATGCAGCAGATTTAATTTGAAAGATAACAACTTTTAGTTTCTGAAAAAGTTCTTGTTCAGCTTGTGGCTAAAACACGACCAAACCCTAACCCTGACAGTATGCAATCCAAATATATAATTCTTGTTCTTTTAAAAATCTTCTCCCAAGTCTTGACATTCAGGGTGAAAAATATTAAGAATTCTAACTGACACACATTAAAAAATAATTTTTTTTTTAACAAGTCTATTGTGCTTTTCTCCAAAATATAGGGTTAGGCTACGGTTAGGGTTCAGGTCATCACCAGTGATGACTTATGCTACAGTCACACTATGGAAAGCAGTGGTTGGAGACCGTGGCACAACCAAAATTAATGCGACTATGCGCAATGAACTTGCAAACTTGTTGCTTTTAAAATGGTTGCTTTAGAGATGGGCAGAGGTCTGTGACCACTCGCAGTCAGTTGTTGTCTTCAAGGTGACTTTGATCTGTCAAGTCGGTGATAAAACGGCAATAAGATGCAGTCAGTCTGCATCTTATTGCGTCCAAAAGCAAAAAAATTCAATGTAATCACTGAGCAACCCGTGATTTTTCCTAGTTGCAAGGGTGTTGTTGTCCTATTTTTACTCTAGTGTGATGGAGCCCTTAAGGATGAGGGCTGATAGCTGACAGGGTTGTAAAAAAAGCTGATTGCATAAACAAAGAGAACTGTGACCAAGCAGATGATTTTAATCACAGAGATGCACTGAGAACTGTGGCCATCTCCACATGTTGGTTTGCTTTATGGACATCCAGAAGCTAAAAGTTCAAAAAGGCTGGACGGAGATTAATACTGTACATTAATGTACATTAATGGTCTCATTGCTCTTGAACAGATGAGCCAATCACAGCAATGCATGAACACAACAGTTCTACAAACGAATAAAAATAAGCTGGATAAGGAAACAGATGGATTAATGGATGGATGGATGGATGGATGGACAGATGTGTTCTTCATGCCACTGTCTGGTTGGAGCAGATACTCTAGGTTTCTTTTAGTACAATAATGGAGAAACTGAGAAACAAATCATTAAAAACAGCTGGGTGGAGGCATTTGAATGATTGTACAGCCACCTGAAAATCTTTCAGTGTATTTCTGATGACACAATCTTCAACCGTAAAGTGTCTGAAGCATAAAACATGAATTACTATTTTTTAAGTAAGGCAAGTAAAAGGAGGCTGTTGCCCAGAAATCCTTGTTATTGTCATGTCGTCCTAACTGGCCGGTCTGATGTGTGTGGTTTTATTTGGGTGTAATTTGTGATTTAATTACAGTAAACATGGCCAATGGCTGTATGGAGTGTCACTGTGATTTAGTGCAGGGGGGTTTGTGAAATACCAAAAAGCTTTTAGTATAAAGCAGTTGTGAACATCAGCCTTTAACAGCTCTGTGTGACATGAAGCTTTTTTTTGTGAAAGTGGTGGAAGTTGAAAATGTGTCGGGCAAATTAAAGCAGATGGGAGAGCTGCACCCCACAGGCTCACTGATGTGCTGCATGTAGGTAAAAGTAGCCCAGTTAGCTATCAGCAGCTCTTGTTTGTAACATACTTGTGGATGCACAGACAACCTTTACTGATTTACTGCAAAGCTAAAGAAAACCTTAAAAATGTGGGAATCCCAGGCATGTTCTGAATGAGTTCTTGTTCTGTGAATTCATGATTTTCTTTTTCTGCTTTGATGAAAGTGGGTGCCCATTTCTGTTTCACAAAGTTATACTCTCTGTCATGAACAATGAGTTCAATTCCCTGGAATTACAGTGAATATTTTATCCCCACTCTCTACTACTAATACTAATCTTATCCAAATAGAGATTAAGGCACGTTTTCTACTAAAAACCAACAACGCTCAAACCAATGAACCTCCCACCTGTTCCACAAAAACAGAGCCAAACCAAATGCAGAAAGGGGTGGCTGTAGCTCAGGAGGTAGAGCAGGTCATCTATTAATCGGAAGGTTGGTGGTTTGATCCCTGGCTGCTCCAGTCTGCATGCCAAATATCGGGCAAGATACTAACCCTGAGTTGCCCTCTGATGCATCCATCGGTGTGTGAATGTTAGACAGAAAGCACTTAAGCATAGAAAAAGTGCTTGTATGAAAGGGTGAATGAGGCATGTTGTATAAAGTGCTTTGAGTACTCTGGGAGAGTAGAAAAGCACTATATAAGAATCAGTCCATTTAGAAAATGGGACATTTTAGACTCAGCAGAAAAAAAATCTCTACTAGACAGTTGTTACATCCTCGGCCCTAGGGGAAGCCTGGGCGCAACATGAAGTGCGACTTCCCACTCCAACCACTCCCAAGAAAGCCAGCAACACAGAACGATTGATGATGCTGAGCAGCAGTTTATTTGCTCCGGTAGTGAGCAGTGCCAAAAAAACAAAGAAAAAAAAAGCTGCAGTGCTCAATATACAGTGTACGAAATTTCACAATTATCTATTTACAGAATTATTTACAAAAAGCTTGTGGCTTGCAATAATGACTACTAAGCACACAATTTAGCTCACACTACTTACTAACGATTTTCGGATCAGAATTATCACAGAAACACACAGATCTACTATCAAAGCACACGCTGGTTGTTGGGTCTGGAGAAGGAGAGGGGCGAGGCAGCTGTCATCTGGCGGTTAAGAGGTTGCTGTCCATCCAATTATCCAATCCGAGAACAGTAATCACTCCACCCAGCTACTCAGCAGGCACCTGTCTCTGTCAAGACACACACATATACACACTCCTGGGAGGAAGGAGAGTGAGAAACCCACACCCACATTCTTTGTTGGGAGAAGTCAAACATACAAACACACATATGACCCACATGATCTTGGGCCATAACAACAATAGTTAACAGACTGTTGTAAAAACTATATTTAAAGTCACAAATTATCTTTTAAACTTGAGCGCCAGTTTGTAAGGAGGCACGTTTGTTTCACTATGTATGATACAGATACACAACACACACACAACAACAAAAACACTGGAAATACAAGCAGATTTTAAGAATTTACAGGATGCACTGGGCAACCAAACAAGCACGCAGCTACCCTAAAGATCTAACCCTGTGTGTTTAACTCAGTACACTCACATTATTCTCAGCACAGGGTGTAAAATCTTGTCAGATGTCACCTGGGTCTCTCCATTATCGCTTTGAGGCGACTGTTGTTGTGATTTGGTGCTATATAAATAAAATTGAATTGAATTGAATTGAATTGAATTGAATTGAATTATGCTCAAGGTCTCTTTTGACATCGTTGTTTATAGATTAAACACTACTTGATTATGGTTAGGAAAAGGCTGTGGTTTGGGTTCACGCTTATATAATTTTTAAACTCTTCATGCTGAAAATGATTGACTTGAGTTTGAAAATTCCACTTCACTAATGCCATAACCCAGTATGCAAAGCAGCTTTGATAAAATGGCATTATTTAATGTCCTGAGAATGAGAACGACCTGGTGAGAACACAAATGTCTGATGCAGGTGGATCACACATTAGCTGGTCTTTAACCTCCCTGCTCCCTTGTACTAAGCCCTCGGGATGTTTGATTGAGAACACAGACAGTGTAAAAGATGGACATAGTTACCGTGACCATCACCCAACCTGCTATGAAGCCTTGACATGAACGGTTTCTCTCTCGCCATGTTGGTGTTTTGAAACTGGACATGATGGGCAAGAGGTGGATCTGACTATGAAATTGTGAGCCAAGGAGCATAGCCTGGATAATCCTCCTTTATGACATTGAGATTAACCAAAATTTACAAAATGAACTATTTTATTCAATATGAGTCCATAAACTCATCAGGATCAGGATAATCTTTACTGATATCAGTCCTGAGGTCCGTTTTTCCAACAACTTCTATCAGAAAGGAAGTCTTTTTGAGCTGCAGGTATCGCCCCCTGGTGGCCTTTAAAAGGAATTCAGGTTTAAGTCATTGGCTTCACTTTTCAGACTCGTCACACTGATCTTTCACTCTGTGTGTGAGAATAAAGCCAACAGTTATCTGGTGAATTCAGAGTCAAAGGAAAGCTCTTAAGTTTTAGTCTTTCAGACCGTGGTTATATGTGCACGTTTATTGAGAGTGGGATGTCTGACTGTGTGTCATGTGTTTGTATTATAGTGTATTCCAGTTGAAGTTGGAATTTCCAAGTTCCCAGTTGGAATTTTCAACAGGAACGCCCCTTCAAGTCAGATTTCGAACTCAGAAAGTTGGAGCCAGCCCCAGCTTAACAATCCAAGATGGTGGCAGTGAACGTAAACAGTAGCAAAACTGTAAAAGTTTAATCTTTACTGCCACTGTTGTGTATTTCTGACTCGCTAAATAAGCCACACGCAGAGCACTGACCAGGATCTTTCCATGAATGTGCTGCAGCGGGATTTTTAAGCACAGAGCTGCTTAGGAGGAATATAAATCCTATTTTTCCTTGCTTTTCCAACTTTAAAACTGGGACGCACTCAACTCAGAAGTGACGTCACTCTCAGCTCCGATATCCAACTTCTGAGGCAAACACAGCATTACTTTATTGTGAACTACATAAAAATAAGAACTTATGAAATATACAAAACTAGAATAAATCTGGAGTGGGTGGATGTCATGTGTGCTGCCTCCTGCAGCTCTCTTGGCTAAACCAAACTGAGTATTGAAACCAAACTGAGAACTTTACTGAAGCGCCTTTCTCCTGTTGTGTGCAATATGTGAGAAAGGACAACTCTACAAACAACTGATTTGATTCTCCTGGCACTGTCCGGAGGTCCGATGTGTGAAAAAGACCAGGGCTTTAAGGGATGCTGAACTATTTGTGGCATCTTAAATGTGGGGAAAATGTTGATAAATGAACTGCGTCTCTATGGATCTCCATCAGTGTAAAATAGCTGTAAAGTAGCTGGAGAGCGGCTGTCAGATATAAACTGTTCCTGCTGATTTCTTCCACACACGCACCAGCACACAGACGACCCCTCAACCCATCCATCAGAGGAAGCTTGTTCCTATTCAATGAGCTGCAAATTAGACTGACCCTTTCCTACAACCCCCCAACCCACGCTGACACACAGACACACATACACCAACACACACAATCTGAGCATGCTCTCTGCCCTTTCTCTCTATCCGTCTTGGCTGGCTCGCTCTCTTCTTTGTTTTCACTTTGCCTCCCATCTTTAGAGGCCCTGTCATGGCCTGACACACAGACCGGCCATCGGTCAGACCACACAGACACACACACACACTCACAGCAGACAGACATGGGAAACGAGGGGGAGAGGGTCATTAGCTCTACAATAGAGGCAGAAAAGGCAGCAGAACAGTTAAAATAGAGTCTGATGGATGGAGGGATGGACAGATGGGTGAAGCTGGTGGGTGTAAAGGGATGGAGGCACAGAGGATAGGCTGGCTGGATCGATGAATGAGCAGATGGATGGGAGTTTAGGTGGAGGAGTGGATGAATGGATGTGTCTGGATGCATACATGTAAACATGCACAGAGCAATAAAAAAAATCTTCATTATTGAGTCTTTTAAAAGCGATATCTGCATCGTGCTTCAGTCACACTGTGAGGGGAAAAAAATTCATGCATCATTTAAATGCTGTGGGGGCTGTTGCACCTGTTGCATCATGTTGCCAAGACTCGTGGCATTTTGTCAAACAGTAACCACTGCTATTATGACTGATTTATAAAACAAGGTAACACTGAATTTAAAAATAAGTATAGTTCCTGCGAGCTCACACATTATTTAATCAGCTTATTAGCCATTTCCAGGTCCAAATACTTGGAAGCACTGAAATATGAACCCATGAGCTCATAAACCACAAGTTTTTAAAAACGTTGCCTAGTTTTTGGGGGCTTGTG
>VUQS01011881.1:15263-41154 GCA_015108495.1 Heterochromis multidens
GGGTTTGCTCAAAAAAAAAAAAAAAAGAAAGAAAAGAAAACAAGAGCCTCATCCAACACAGGAAATGCTTGGACCTGGAAACAGGGTTGATTCATCATTACAAGTGAGTATATGTATCTGTATAAGGATGGAAACACAACCGCACCTAAATACTTTTAAACTGCTTCAAATTCAAGCATATAGGTTTTTGCGCCTTATACTAAAAAAGAAAAAATAAGTTGCACAAATATTCTTTTCTTCTCTTCTTTCAGTGCAAATACAGTAAATTTTGTTTAATCACCTTTTGCAATCTGTGAAATTAAATCCCCCTTACAACATATGGGAATTAAAATATGGTACTGATAACCAACACTATTGTTTTGCTCTTGAGTGGAAGAAATATGGAGCAGGAGACTGACAGGCGCATAAACACTGCCTGTTCTGGTGAACAGAGAGCTGAGCATGAAGGCAAAGCTGTTGATTTACTGGTCGATCTACATTCCTACCCACACAATCAGTGGGTAGCGACTTAAGGAGTCCAGGAATTCCTCTAAAATAACATTCCATTCCTGGCAATACCCCCATCAGACATGGGAGAGACCTATCACTTACATAAAAACTCTAAATGGTGAATGGGTATCATCAAAGTTGTAAGTGGCCCTACCAATCCTCCCAAAGAGCCAGTCATCTGCTTTTTAATAGCCAAACCAGGAAACAAGAAAACCAATCATTTTGTTGCACTAAAGTAAGCACACACTTAAATTTCACAACAGTTTCAACCATGTGGTAGCAGGCATATCTGCTATCATAGGAACTATGAGTGATAGCCCTATGAGGTCTAGGGACCCTAACTACCCCAACACTTTTGCAAAATAAAAAGGGGCATTTTGGGAAACAAATTCAATTGTTAATCTTAATCTTTACTTATGCACTGAACCTATGAGAGGCGACAACGTAGCCTACAGAAGCGCCCAAAACTTGTGTGTGGTGTGTCTGGGTTGCGCTGCAATTTCAGAACACGAATTCTCTTCCAGTCGACTAAAAATGGTGTCTAAACAAGAATACATAGGAAGAAATGACAGCACCCAACAGGTTAATCACAGTCGTTGTCGACTGCGCTGATTCAACATGTAGTTAGAGTTCTGGAAAGGAGCACATCAGGTTACAGCACAGGTGTTTGCAGTTACAGCGTAACGTATAGCATAGATTTAATGCATGCAATGCAATTCATGTTGGCACTAATGTGTTAATTCAAGTCAATTCAATTCAATTCAATTTTATTTATATAGCGCCAAATCACAACAAAAGTCGCCTCAAGACCCTACAATAATGCATGACCTACAATAATTAATGAATCCATAACGTCATGAATTGTGTGTGTGTGTATTATATTGGGGCAAAGTCACCAAACATTTTATGTTTTTTATCAGATCTTTTCCTGTTTCTTTACATACAGTTTTCAATGTTCTCCTTACCATTGAAATGAAAGTTATGGTTGTCTCCCCTGTTCACTTATTATCCTGGTATCGTTACCATGGAATAACTCCCCGATGGTGTTATCAAGATGGCTGCCAAGTGGTGAGACTTGCCAAGAAGGATTTTGGGTTTAAGTTCAGGGCTGCAGTGCACGTGTGAAAACAACTAGAGGAAAGAGGTGTAATTTTTGCAGCAAACAACACCGATCAGCAAACTGTTTGGATTGTATTACTTCCCACTCTGTCATGGTCACACTGTGCACCATTAACTACATAGTGGACTCTCTGGCAAACAAGTGAGGACAGTGGTTTGAACATTTGGATGTAACCCAGCAACCTAATTATGCACAGACTGAGTGTATAATTCTGTATGCTCCACTTTAGTTTGGCTATGTAGTGGACAAAATTTACAACTGAAAATTTGAAGCAAGACGAAACGACTGATTCACTTTACAGTGAATGAGCCGACAACTCGGACGCACCCCAAAGGCATTAAAGTTCCTCATTTGCCTCCATGAGCTGCGAGTCACTCTCACTGCTGCAGCTCCATCTTTTCCTGTGTGCATAGATAATACTAAGTTTTCATCAGTTTTTCAGCTTCAAAGCTTCCAGCCTTTACAGCAACAATGACACTGTGGAATAAAAACGGTGCAGCAGTGGTGTGGGTATGCACAAAACTTTGCTCTGCAAATTTGCCTCCAGCAGCTTTAACTTGAAAAACAAAACGGAGAAATGCTGTCGACGTCCGCTGGCTCCAAATCAGCTGTTACCAAGCAACAGCCAACAGGCTCAGGACTGTACAGCTACAGTAGCTATAACCGGAAACTGTGCATGTGTGTGTGTGTGTGTGTGTGTGTGGTCAGAGCCGTCCGTCCTCTTGAGGGCCGACAGCAGTGGATCGAAAAAGAGATGAGCAGGGATGTATGTTGGTAACCATAGCAACAGTGAAGTCCAATTTGTGTTTAAATAAATTCATAGTGAGTATGGTTAATTAGCCCACAGGCAGGATGCTCACACCAGGAGAGTGTCTGCTCTCTCACTGTTAAACACACACACACACACACACGAAGTAGTGAGAGCAGGTAAGCAAAGTTAAGTGCACAGTGTTCAACGTCCCGGGGCTCATCGATAACTCCACTCCTCTCCCATCTCTTCATCGTCTCTTCTCCTTTAGCTTTCTGTCTCTTTCTCTCTCTTAGCACTTCTCAATTCCCAGTCTTATTTCTTCTAAGCTGTGGCAACAACATAACCCACTGGAAGAGCGCACATACAGTGAAAGCTTAGGGACTTCCCCCAACCTTCCTCTAAAAATGTTCTGAGATAAATGCCTGAATTTTGGAGATGTGCACCAACACCCTTACACACATAAGTGAGGTGGTTTAACAAGTATGGCTGGAACCAGCAATATCCCTCATTCACAACTCTGAGCAGTGCACCTGTGCCAATTACTCACTCGTTCTCACAACATCTCTCATTGGCTTTCCAAATAAAATCAGTGCTACTAGCACCATATTGTCACCAAGCCACTTTAGTAATTCTTGACAGTGGCCTCCAAGTGCCCATCGAACAGGACTAGAGGCTTCAAACTTTTCTTTTTGATAAAGCTTATACTTGGGGCTGGATTAGGTGTCCCTTAGTTACATTGCTATAGGCTCAGGCTGCTGGTTGACTTTCCATGATGCACTGAATATTTCTTCTCCACTCCCCACTTGTCGCTCCTTTATATGCTACTATTAGATGTCATTAACTTTTGTTTTCTCTCTCCAATAGTTTGTGTTTTATCCTCATCTTTCCTTGCTCCTCTTTTCTAACTTGTCTTTCCCTCACCTACCGACTGGTCGTAGTAGAGCTTGGTCCTCCCAGAGGTCTCATCCTGTTAAAAGGGAGTTCTTTCTTCTCACCGTCACCAGGTACTTGCTCTCAGTGGATCATCTGATCATTGGGGTTCTCTCTTTAATACTGTAGGGCTCTTAAAATATAATGTGGGATTTAAATGATAAATGGACTGGTGGTTATAACGCTTTTCTACTCCAACTGAGCACTCAAAGCACTTTTTACTACAAGCCTCATCCACCCAATCGCACACAAATTCACATAGTTAAGCACTTTGTCTAACATTTGCACACACACTCACACACTCCCATGGATGCACTGGGGGCAACTCGGGGTTCAGTATCTGGCCCAAGGATACTTTGACATGCAGACTGGAGTAACCGGATATCGAACCACGGACCTTCCATTTGGTAGACAACCCTGCTCTATCTCTTGAGCCACAGCTGCCCCAATTTATAGATAACTGGAAAACTTTCTGGGGAAAACCACATCTTATTAGGAGAAGCACCATCCATCACACTTTGGATGGTGTAGCTCTCATCTCTAGGAATATGGCCAAATTTATTATACCTCCCAAAACACGACCAGAGTGAAGACCGGGAAGCAGAATTGCAGTCTTCTTAATTGGTGATTCGAAAAAAGCTAAATCAGATGCAAAACACAAAGGTCCACACAGGAATGTGGGAAACCTTTCTGATTTCTCTTCCTCTCTCTGGCACTCATTTCTCTTTCACCCACCATTTTTATTTTCTAGTCCCCCCATTCCCCTTTCCCACTCCTCTCTTCTATATGATCATCTGTCTTCTGGTCTTATCTCGTCCTTGTTACCATACTGCCTTATCACCATTCTTCTCCTCCTCTTTCCCTTTGCCTCCCTCTCATCTAATCGTCTGTATTCCTCCTCTTCTGTCCTCACATATTCTTGTCCAAGTCTTCCTACAAATTAAACCCTAACCTCTCCGTCTCACCTGAAGGTCAGAATGTCAACAGGAAACATCCATCACCCTTCACCCATATTTGGCTGTGTGTTCTCTTCATCACCTCCGATGGCAAGGCGCTCTGTCAAAGTAACACTGTTGAGTGTCAGATCGTATCTGTAGCTGATGGACACGCTGACAGCTATCACAACTCACACATCCCTCCTTGTTGTGTCCTTGTCTTATCGTACAGTGTGTTATCCCCTAAAACCAGAACACATGGGATCATCCCTTAAAAGCAAGGACGCACAAAGACTCTTAAAACCCTCATGTTCTCGAGTCACACACATGCATGTCTACGAATGAGGGGAGATAAGAGATGAATGCAGCTCCTCCTGCGTCAGCACTGCAGACAGCTCACTTAGGCTCTGCAGGATTTACATGACAACACTCAGCAAAAATCCAAAATGAACAAGATGAAGACTTAAGGGGTCAAAGCAACAGTGCAGTAAAACAAAACAAATCATTAGTCCTGAACATAAAGACCTCCTGCTTCAACAAAAATACATTTCTGCTGTCAGTAGAATCTGTCTTCAATCACTTCTGCCTGCAGGACAGCTGATTACTGGCAAACTAATCCTTATTACAGAAATCATCCACACTGATTCAGTTGAACTTATAAGTTTGGAGAATGTTGGCCACAAATTTTTGGAAAATTGCATCCACTTGCAGCGGGAACTATTACACAGGTCCAACATATACTGGAAAACAGCTCCAGCAAGCATTCTTTAGTTTAAATTATTATATTGGAAATGTTTCAGCTGAATAACCAAATTGCATGAATTCTTACAATTTCTAATAAGACATCACACACATTTCTGTTTCCTAGTACAACAGACCATTGGTCATTCAAGCTGACAGTACCAAGAGCTCACATTTAGGGAATGAAAGTCGGTTTTCCTCAGGTGTTATACAGCTACAAAGTCGACACAGGGAGAATACCAGACGTGACAATGAGTAGATTAAATGTGGTGATTCAGATAAAAACAAGAGAAACACTGACTTCCATCCATTGTGCTGCAGAGATCAACAGAAGTTAGCATGCTAACCAGGTCGCTCATACCCAGAGATGAACAAACAAGGCGAACACTTAAGGTCAAAGCAGTAGTGCAGTAAAACAAAACAAATCATTAGTCCTGAATATAAAGAGCTCCTGCTTCATCCAAAACACATTTCTGCTGTCTGCAGAATCTGTCTTCAATCACCCCCGCCTGCAGCACGGCTGATTACTGGCAAACTAAACTGATTCAGCCCGCATGATTTTAGTAATAAGGATTAATTTGTACGTTTGGAGAACGCTGGTCACAAATTTTTGGAAAATTGCACCCACCTGCAGTGGGAACTATTATGCAGCTCCAACATGTACTGGAAGACAGCCCCAGCAAGTATTTGTGTAAATAATTAGATTGGAAATGTTTTGGTTAAATAATCCAATTACCTCAAGTCTTAGTTTAAAACACATATTTGTGTTTACTCAAACAGCAGGCTGTTATCTCTTCAAACTGACAGTCCCTGGAGCTCACATTTAGGAACTGAAAATCAATTTTCCTCAGACCACAAAGTGGTCTAAGGTGATGAAAAGATGTGTCAAAGAGCTGATCAGTTGTGATCAGCTGATGGCTGTCGATTATTAGGGATAAACAAGACTGAAAGTAAACTGAATGAATATGGTTTTTGCAGAGAAAATATGAAAATTTTACAGGCTGACATTTCTTTCCCTAAAATTCAACTTTGAATCTTTTTTAAGAACCACTGTACTTGGTCAACTACCCCTCTTCAAAAATGACCAAAACTTATCAATAAAATGGGAAGAATGAACAGATCTGACATCTGATAAATTACTTTAGTGAATTATGTGTCTGGCCTGTATCTATACACTGATCAGTCATAACTTTATGACCACCTGTTTAATATTGTGTTGGTCCCCCTGACCCGTCGAGGCATCGACCCCACTAGACCCCTGAAGGTGTGCTGTGGTATCTGCACCAAGATGTTAGCAACAGATCCTTTAAGTCCTGTAAGTTGTGAGGTGGGACCTCCATGGATTGGACTTGTTTGTCCAGCACATCCCACAGATGCTCAATTAGATTGAGATCTGGGGAATTTGGAGGCCAAGTCAACACCTCAAACTTATTGTTGTGCTCCTCAAACCATTCCTGAACCATTCTTGTTTTGTGGCAGGGAGCATTATCCTGCTGAAAGAGGCCACAGCCATCAGGGAATACTGTTTCCATGAAAGCGTGTACATGGTCTGCAACAATGCTTAGGTAGGTGGTACATGTCAAAGTAACATCCACATGGATGGCAGGACCCAAGGTTTCCCAGCTGAACATTGCCCAAAGCATCACACTGCCTCCACTGGTTTGTCTTCTTCCCATAGTGCATTCTGGTGCCAGGTGTTCCCCAGGTAAGTGACACACACACACACCTGGCCATCCATGTGATGTAAAACAAAACGTGATTCATCAGATCAGGCCACCTTCTTCCATTGCTCCATGGTCCAGTTCTGATGCTCACGTGCCCATTATTGGCACTTTCAGTGGTGAACAGGGGTCAGCATGGGCACCCTGACTGGTCTGCGGCTGTGCAGCCTTTACGCAACAAATTGTGATGCACTGTGTGTTCTGACACCTTTCTGTCAGAACCAGCATTAACTTTTTCAGCAATTTGAGCTACAGCAGCTCGTCTGTTGGATCGGACCACACGGGCCAGCCTTCGCTCCCCACGTGCATCAGTGAGCTTTGGCTGTCCATGACCCTGTCGCTGGTTCACCACTGTTCCTTCCTCAGACCACTTTTGATAAATACTGACCACTGCAGACCTGGAACACCCCACAAGAGCTGCAGTTTTGGAGATGCTCTGACTCAGTCGTCTAGCCATCACAATTTGGTCCTTGTCAAACTCGCTCAAATCCTTATACTTGTCCATTTTTCCTGCTTCTAACATCAACTTTGAGGAAAAAATGTTCACTTGCTCCCTAATATATCCCACCCACTAACAGGTGCCATGATGAAGAGATAATCAGTGTTATTCACTTCACCTGTCAGTGATCATAATGTTATGCCTAATTGGTGTATTTATTAGAATTTAACTATAATAGAGTACATCAAACCTAATTTTAATAAATTCTTTACTTTTTAAAAGTATTCTCATTTATCACAGATATGTTTGTGACACATTACAAGATTAGTTGTTGTCACAGTAACAGCTAATGGATCAAAATAAGCAATAAAAAATAAAAAAGAGCTAGTAATGGCTGTCATTAGGCTGAAATGTTTTAGTTGGGCATTTATCAGTAAAAGGTAACACTTGTGTTCTGTATTAAAGCTTCTATGTGTAGAAATGTTATATAACATCCTACACATTATCTAGATGGTTCATGATATATTTTGTGAAAAAAATAAAGAATCTGGTGCAGCCTTTGCAGCATGCTGCCACGACCTATAAATATGGGATTCAAAACATAAAATAACAGATTTCCTTTTTGCCACTTTGGGCCAGCAAACATGCAAACACACTTTTGTACTTCATATGGTAAATTGCCTCCCAAACTGTTCTTTATTTACACATTAAGACAACAGCTAGCAACACTGGCATTCATTTGGAGTAGTTTCTTTTGGGTCAAAAAGTCCAACATTCATTTCCCTTTTTAAAAAAACAAAAAAAACAAACCCTGTTTGACTTTACTAACTCAGCTGGGAAACATTTGGTACTTTAGCCGCTAAATGCTACCCTATGCGCTCTAGCTAGTGACCGCTTTGGCATGCAAAAAACAAAAGTTACAACAATGGCTGCACCCCACTTATTGATGAAACTAAAATGAGTTTTGTGAGAGTTTTAAAGACGAACCAAACAAAAGAGGTGGGTCTTCTAAACAGTGAGCTAAAAAAGAAGGTGGGTGTTAAATCTCTAAGATTTTTGTCTCTGCGAGCACCAATTATTACATATAGTCATTTAATCATTTACAATAATACTGATTGTAGTTTTTACTTTTTCCCCCCCATCATACCTAAATTAAAATGATATATTTTTAGCTACGGCACTTGAAGGCTCCATTTTGCGAAAATAAGCAAGGTTCATCCCTTAAAATGTCACAATAGTATTTGATCTGTGAGCTACAAACAGACGGGATCTGTTTCTTCAAAAGTCACCAAAGTCAGCCCCTTCAATTTACTTCCTTAATATTTTAACATCATGCAAACTTAAACGTGGAATTCATAATTAGTCTCACAATCACAGCTCGTTATTATAAGCTATAATTAGTCAGAGATCAGCCTAATGATAAGACACAATTATGTCTCCAGATGCATTGTTCCTAATCAAGCCCTAATATTCAAAACACAGCCCAGTGAGTGCAAGATGTACAATGTCATTATAAAGTCAATTCTTGCTTTTGTGACCCCATCTTTAAATGCATTTCACCCCGTCTGCTTGTGTGCATGACGCGTGTTTGTCTCGGCGTGAGCGTCAATGTGTGCATGTTAAGTGTGATGAGGTATAGTTATTACCATACATAAACTGGACGTTTGAAGTAAAATAGCATTTAATGACTCATTTGAAGTATCTGAATTGCAAAGGAAATGAAACATCTCTTTGAAGGAGGAAATGCCATATTCCAATCAAACATTTCACTGTAGCGAAGGTTAATGAATGCCATTAGCCCAGCGCCAGTAAATTCAGACTTGTACTTTCACGAGATGCATAAATTAGATAAAGACCCAGAATCCAAAGCTTCATACGGGGGGAGAGGGAATGTATGACAGAAACACAATTACATGCCTGTGGACGGAATGGCTTCTAAATGGAGGCAATTTGACAAGCTTCGACAACTGGAAGTTAGTCCTTCCATCACCTTCTGCTTGTTTGTGAAGCACACTTCCTTGTACACAAGCTAATCCGTCAATACACTGTATTACTGTTTGTCTGCTAAAATATTTATCAGTTTAAAAATCTGTTTCATTTACATATATTTACAAAATCCACTCCTAATTATAGCTCATCTGCATGCATATTAGTAAGATTCATTATCCAACTGAACATACCAAAATGTTACCAACTCCACCGACTGGTTTGTTGCATGACTGAATGGGTGACAATATTTATTTTCAAAGATGTCCTAATAATTATTCACCAATTTGCTCTTTAAGTTTCCTTTGAGATGCTAATTAGTTGTTCATTTAGTTGTATCCTTTTGGCTAATGGCTCATCACTTCTTAAAGTGTCCTGCTTGGCACTAATAAGGTCTGACGTAGGCGTTTTCTATACTTCATTACTCCTTTCAAATGATCATTGGCCTCCTTAATTAGATGATAGTTGAATTATAGCTCTACTGTAGACTACGACCTTGAAAAGAAGTTGAGATCTGACAAATGGCATCCCTGGATTGAAGGCTAACGGCCGGGACAGAATAAGACCTTGTTCTTGGTGTGTGTCATTGTACTTTGGTCACTTTAAGTAATTTTCACTTCTATTGGACAAAGTGACATTGCAGGTGCATGTGAAAGTGCTAATGTGGTGATCTTTTGTCTCTAAATGTCTGAGTCACAGAATCTGCTCCTCCTGCAGTTTACTTGAATTGATAAAGGGAAGGCAGGAGATGTGGAGGAGGAGGCCAGGTTGATGTTGACTTCATGCACAGTGGGGAGGGATATTGGAAATCTCCACATTCAGTTTTGCAGTTTCTCCAGGTTGAACAGTATTATGGAGAGTTCACCAATTGATAGTGAGCTGATGAATCAGATGATAAAAAGTATTTATTTATTTATTTTTCACTCAGATTGCTTGAATGTATCAACTACTGTTGTTAAATGGTTAAAGTTTGGTTAAAGCTGAAACTACCTAAAATATTGCCATCCATAACTGCAAAACTTTAGTGCAAATATATCAGCATATTCACCTACACAGATTTAAAAAAGCACCTTTTGGGTGGGGAATTACTTTGCCCCAACAAAACCTCTGCAGAAAATCTTCTGATTCAGATTTTCTCTCAGCTCAGAAAACAGGCTGCACAGAAATCTTTTCATTAGGATATTTAAACCGTCCTTCACATGCGGGGGGAAAAAAGATTATTTAAAGCAAGTCAGTGAAAATTTAAAGACTAGAAGCAACTGAGTGTTTCACATATTCCACTTTGTGGTCAAGCAGAGGGCACTCTTAAAATTTTACACCTTTACTTACCATCTGCGCTATCAGTAAATTAATAAATGAGTAGAAGAGGACACCACTGAGCCATTTAGATGGCAACACTGCACTATCAGTATGATTCAAGTCAAATTCATTTGAACTCTTTTAGCTTGATTTTTTGAAAACGTGTCAGACCTAGAGTTTAATGTTTAGAGGAATATAAATATCACTGATGAACATCATGATCAATCACAGGTTATTCTATCCTTTCAGTTCCTCCATTCCACCTTCTTACCTCAAGTTACTGCACTGAAAGCCACATCATCATCACCCGTGTTCCGTGGTCGTGAATATTTGGTTCAAAGGAAGTGAGCTGAATTACTTCCTGAAGTGATCAAACTAGCAGTAAAAGGTCCAGCAAGTTCAAGAGTAAAGCTGAAATGTAGATCAGGTGAAGGGATTTTAAAGTTAATTTAAAAAACAAAAGCTAAACAGTGTTCAACTCTGAAAATTAGTCAGCAAAATCTTAAAATACCTAGAATTTTAAAACAAAGTTTGGTGTGTTTGCCAAAACAACAGTAATTTTGTTTCTGAAGACTGGTGCCATGAGGAACATATACTATTTGACTGTGTTTCCATTCAGTGAGTGGGACTGTCCAGTCAGAGCCCTTGATTAAAAAAATTTAAACAAATCTTTGGAACACATCTTTTGGTAATGAATGTATCTAGGGATTTAGGGCTCTCCTTTGTATATCTCTAGTATATGCTTACTATTTTAAGGGACTCATTTGTTATTTCAAACACTGTAATTAAACTCGACTTGTCAGAAAATGCCACCGCCAGATAATGACACCATTAAATTATATCATGACTCAATAGCCCCTGGTTGTACTGGTGACAAATGTTGAGACATTTACTGAAAGCTGCTGGTGCTGCTTCAGGAAAGCAGCACCAGCTGGGCTGCATGAATATCTGTACCACAGTACATTTTATAGATGTTGGAGAAAATTGGTGGACCTATCTACCAGCAGTGAAAAAAACAGAGCCCTACCTAAAACTAGACTCCAAACTAAATTTAAAATATGCTCATGCACATGTAATCTGGTCAGTTAGGTAAAATGATTGAGCAGTTTCTAAACACCTCTAGACAAGAAAAGCATACTTGGATCAGCATGGGGCCTCCATTAATTCTGATGGGGGGAAATGCTTGGAGTACTGATTAGCAAACACAATGAAATGTGACTATAACTTAAGCAAGAAGTCATATGTACAGTACATGTATTTTGAAGAGACATCATCTAATGGGTTTCTTCACAAAAGGAAACAGTCAGTGGATTCAGGCCACATTCTGGACTTTAAGGTGAGTTTAGGGTTCCTAGTTAACCAGACTCTGTGCAGGTCCTGCTCCGTCACCGAGGCAGTACTATCACTCTTGATGTACACCAGCACATCACTCCAGTAAGCAAAATCCCCTGAGACGGGTCTTTTTTCAGTGCTAACATGTGAAATATTGCTTTCCTGGGTGTTCACTCAGGCGAGCAAAAATCATTGCCTCTCTCTGGGTAAAGTTGACAGATGGCCATCCACAGTGTGAGAAAAACAAAGGCTTGGATGGCAGAGTGAACAACCAGGTCGGCCCATGTTTTATCCCCCTTCACTCTGTAAAACGGTCTCCAAGGTTAACCCCAGATGCCTTTCTTTGGTTTTATTTAAGAGGAAAAAGCACAAAAAACAGCAGGTTGGCTGGACATACCTTTAGTCTTTAGATTAAAGCTTTCTTCCCCAAGGAAAAAAAAATTATATCAAAAGTTTCTTTCATGTTTCTCATTTAAAAATCCACATGAATACCTGGCAGGATATCTCTGACAGATTCTTACTCTTAATCAGCACGCTTAGAAATTAACAGCTTCAAAATGAAATGCAATTTGCATGTGTTTGCTTGTGCAGAATAATCAAATCATGCGGTATTAGGCCACGCATCAAGCACTGGAGACAGTGGTTTTGTTCAGTCTGAGTTAATTGAGCCCCTCTGCCATCTTTTTTAGAACAGTGCCTGACATAACCACTGGTTGTCGACACTCTGACAAGTATCAGATGAATAATTTTAATGCTAATTACACAGTAGCAGAAATATGTTACAAAATCCTTTCATGACAGGCAATGAAGGAAGTTAAAGATGTCTATAAATGTGGTTCCACAGGATATTTTTAAAAGAGGACATAGAGGAGCAAATGGTTGTGATACAAGTATGTAGTCAGGATTAAACTTTCTTTTTTTTTTTTTATTAAAATAAGTTTGAAATTTGGTTAGATTTCAGTTTAACCCTGAAAGCGTCACAAGTTCATGGCTGTTGTTTATTACCCAGAACCAATATGGGTTAATGCTTCTCCTTAAAAGCAGAATCAATAATAATTTAAAAAGACATGAAAATCATACAGTAGGCCAGATAAGGGGAAAGAAAAAAGCTCTAAAAGGCCATTTATAGATGAGAGGCTGTCTCTGATTTTTTTTATTGTTTCCTCAAATGCAGAAATGCAATCTTGGCTGCAATGATGCTGGGATGCTGATATTATTTTTCATGGACATGATTCATGCTTAGTTTCCAGAATATAAGTTATTGATTTGCTAATCTGCCTGCTGTGATCTCGTCTACATAACTGCCGATGATCTCATTTTCAAACGCTGTGACATGCTGAAGTCTTGAAATGAAATGGAAGATTGATTTAGAGGATATGATGAAAATCTTGGGCTGATGGCTGGAACATTTCTTCACATTTTTGTTCTGCCTTCCTCAATTTTCCAGGACCCCAGTGGCATCAGTAACATAATGCATGATAGTGTTTTGTTATATATGTATATTTTTATATTATTTTAAAATAAGATGGAATTTTATAAGATAGCAGCGAGAATATATCTGAAAGTATTGCCCCTCTTGCCTTGAACAGAATTTATAAATTACTTATATAGAAAGCCCCAGTGAATGATTTGTTTACAGCGACTTCACCAACTAACCATTAGATTCATATCTGAATTTCACTTGTGGTAAGTGCGGCGGTGCACTGTTTTCTGTAAAGATCCATAAGCTAACCTTGAATAAAAAAACCTTCTATTCAAAATCACTGTCGATATTTTTGATATAATGAATAACTAAACATCTAACCTGAAATGTTCAGTCTACTGTTTATATAAGCAAATCTATAAAAACAACTGTTGTATAACACAGACTACACATACTGTGTAGACAACATGCAGACCTGGTCATCTGGCCCTTTGGTTGTCCCAGGCCGGCCCATGTGAGGTCAATAGGAAATTAGGATTTAAAATAAATATGTATACATCTTGCAGTTTGTCCCATTTGATAAATTCACCATCAGAGAATGGCTTACCATTTTTGTGATTTTGTAGGAAGTCACAATACAACTTTGTTGCTTTTATCTTGAAGGCGAATGCTTTTTTTGTTTAATTTATGTACATACGTGTGTACAAGTGAATGCAGCTTCACTATAAATGTATTGGAACAGATGCTTATGAGAGATGTGTCTTTGTTAGCCCAGAAAAATGTCAGCTCACAAGTAAAGCCGTGTGCTCAGTTTGTGGAGAGCAGAGTGATGTGTTTAAGATTTACAGTCTGAATTGCCATTACAAGACTGAATATGTAGAGAAATACAAGAACTTGACTGATCTGAACCTTTGCTAGCTGCAAAAGCAAGAATGAGCAAAGAATGATCCAAATGAAAGCTTTTTACTGAGCTTTGCACAATCAGCTTTGTGATTTCCCTTAAAATCACAAAAGAAAGTTAGTCATTCTCTGATGGGGAATTTATCAAAGAGTGTTTGGTGGAATCTGCCAAGCTAATATACCCAGAGGAAAAAGAAGCATTTGAGAATGTGCCCCCAGGTGAACTGTAACAAGACGGATCGAGGACATTGCACGAAATCTGGACCTTCAATTTAAAAAACAAAGCAGACTACTTTGAGATTTTCTCCTTGGCTCTTCTTCTCTGGATGGCCGCAACACAGCCCAGTTACTCTTTTTTTTTTAGGTGGGATAATGAAAGAGTTTGTGATTACAGAGGAGCTGACAGAACTTTGATAGGCTAGGGCTGAAACAACATTAACTGGCAGGTGTTAAAACTGATGGCTGTCCAAATCTGATAGGGAAAATGTCAGACTTTCGAAGCAGATTCAAGATAAAATGACTGAAATGAACCCAGAAATGAAATTGGTATTTTTCTATTGTATTATACACCAGGAGGTACAAAGGTGCATTAGTGCCACATTAAGGAAAAAAAATATTATTGTTCATTTTGAGAAAAAAGTTGAAATTTTGAGATTAAACTCGAAATACTGTTTCGAGAATAAAGTCGAAATGTGGAGATTAAAGTTTCCGTTTCAAGTCAAACAACTGCCACGGCTGCTATACCCTCTACAAAATGCCTTGTGTAGATGAATTAGTGAAATCGTACTTCAGAATCAGTTTTAGTGACAAGGAAATTATTTCTCTTCTAGCACACGAACATAGTATGGTGATAAGTATAAGGACAGTGAAGAGATGGTGCTGAAAGCTGCATCTGGTCAGAAGGAAAAACCACACAAACTTGAAAGAGTTGGCCGGATTTGTGCAAAATGAAATGGTAATGGACAGATGCAAAGCTATCAATGGTTAGAACCTCGTGCAGTAAAGAGGATGTATGCTGTATCACAAGACACCTGATCAAGTTGTTTCACTAACTCATCTACACAAGGCATTTTGTAGAGGGTACAGCAACCGTGGCAGTTGTTTGACTCGAAATGGCAACTTTAGTCTCCACATTTCGACTTTATTCTCAAAATGAACAATAACATTTTTTTTCTTGATGTGGCCCTAATACTCTGTCGTAAGGAGGTGTTGTGTATGTCAGTGCTAAAATTAACCATGTTGTTGAGCTGCAGTTTTTAATATACACAGAAAGTAACTGTTTATTTTTCAACTTTTAATAGCCACCATGCCATCATCCACTTGGTTGTTCACCTCTGTTTTGAAGTTGAGGCGTTATCAGATAAGGGTGAGGCCAGCTAGTCAGTTTAACTAGCATCCTTAGTCTTTTCTGAGTGTCTCTGAGTACAACCCAAAGCTGTAAAAGACAAAATGACACCTACCTGTCACTCAAAGTGGGCACACCCATGATTCTGTATAATGCTAGGTGTTAATACCGTTTAAACAGAGTTCCATAAAAACGTAGCCCTGTATAGTTTTTTAAAGGAGTAAACTGACCAAAATTGTTTTCAGTAGCAGGGTGTAAATATATTCATTTCTCCTCTAAAGTTGGAGTCTATGGGAATTAACATGTTTTTCAGCCAGCCTTAAGTGGACAGTCTTCATACAGAGCTATCTTACAATATGGAAAGAAAACCCAGGAACACTAACTTTTTCTTTTTTTTTCTTCCTTTTAAAAATGCTGATGAAAGAACTGCTGAGTAAGAAAGGCTGTGGAGGTATAGAGGTTTCTCACTTGACGTCATGTACACATTGCTCAAGAGTTTTCTGCCATACTGGACATGATACAGCTATTGGTCACAAGGGAAAAATGTTTATTCCCCAACTAGGCTCCTGGAGGTTGCCGGCTATTGCTGGATGAAATTGGTTGCAAAGAGGGTCCTGCACTAAAAACCTTCTTGTGTTTGCTTTGGTTCCTAGCAGACTGTCACCTGTAGTTTGCATGGAACATACTGACTTGTCTGCAAACACTCACTAACTAACCACCAAGTGCTAGTAAAACTTGAAAAAGTGGGACACAAACTGGAAACAGAGAACATTCACCTACCTGCCTAGAGCAAAGATAGGTGTCATTTCTCTCTCTTTGCAACTAAAGGCAAACCCCTTCCGTTGTGTATTCATTTTATCCAAATGAAAATATTGACTAGAATAGCTGTAAACTAGTATATATACTGATTATATAGTATATAAACTGATGTCAATAAGTGAATGATGTCTGCACAGTGCTTTATCTTTAAGTTAGAGACTTTTCCTTCACTTTGGTCCAGCAGCATCAGCCAATCATTCAGTAAAAGATTGATCCTGAGGTCTGGTGGCTGGCATAAAGATAACCAACTCCGGCTTGGCAGTGATGGAGACGCTTGGTTGCTTTGATGTGACTCGCAATATGGTGTCAGCAAAATGGACTGGATGGCTGTAAACGGCGGTGTCAGGCTGTAAGTCTGCATATAGACAGGGTCACTTCACCTGGTTACTGAGGGCGAGAAGCTGCTCAGTCAAGCCTGAAAGCATGTGCGCAGGGTGATTCGATCTGCTGAGGCTGCACAGAAGAGGAAAAATTCATTCAGCGGGACAGTTGAAACTTGGAGAATGAGGTGCCTGAAACTCATTCAGGATTAAAAATAACATCGCGGGCTGCTACAGTGCAGAGGTATCACTGTCATGCTGGGCGCTTGCATTCACTGCTAACCTCCTATGTATCTTTTATTCTTGTCACTGTGCTTCAGTGTCCATCACTCTCAGCAGTTTTTCTGGGTGGTCATAACTCATGCAGAGTTTTGTCACAGAAGAAGCCTCCAGTCCTCTGGGATCAGCTCCACGTTATCCCCCTCAGCATTGATTAGCACTGTGTTACAGTGACATGGACAGAGACAGATAAGAGTCTCCTGGATCTGTCCACCCGATAATACCCACTGCCAAACGAGGGGAGGATGTTAAACCAAACAGGCACAATGTGTTCCGACATCTCTGCGGCTAATGGCAGGAGAAGGCGTTTCGACAATGAGGAAATGAGGAGGTGACCCTGCGAGGCTACGATACATATTGCTTTGACCCTCCCACTTGGCCCCACCATTGTTTTTCAATTAATCGCAGCCACTTTGCAGCGAACGACACTGACAGATGGCAAGGTCTTTGTCTGGGTTCATGAGGGTGCGAGACAGATAGTGCTTACTGGTGGGGAAAAGTGAATTTTGGGGCCAAATGATGCACGCCCCCGAGCAGAGCCGCTGAGGCAGATTTCTAAGTGCTGATCTATTCAAAGTGCAAGGAACCAGGAAATAAGGTGGAGGTGTCTCTACAGGTCTGGAGGATATTACACCACCATGTCAAGGGAGAGTTTTGCATGATGAAGTATCATAGTTAGTCAGTTAGTCTTTTGAACTTTTACTGCAGCACACAGCCATTTGTCAGCATCACACAATGTCAGAAACTGTGCACACTTCTTAATTTGTAAAGCTTGTTCATGTTGACATAAAAATGACCACAGATACTGTGGTTTCTACTCTCTAAACAAATAAGATTTCCTTTCAGTGCTGTTTTGCTGCCAACAAGCACTACTTCCCAGTTTTCTTGCCTTCTAACTGTGTACACTCAAAAAGCGCAAGCCCCATACTCTATGTCTGCAATGTAAAAACCAGAAAGTAAATAAGGACGACAAGTTGTTTGAGCCTAATACATATAAATCAGGAATGTCATTCTCATTTTACATCTTGAGCCACATACAGCCTACTTTGATCTTGAGTGGGCCAGACCAGTGAAACTTCCCTTTTCTGTCAGTGTAAAAAGAAGTTTAATTGCACATTTAATCCCTGAGATATCTCAATATAAGGAAAAGAAGTGCTATTTCAACAGCAAGTCTCAGTTTTTCTACATGATAAAGAAATGCTTCTGTATTAAATAAAAGAAATCTGTCAGCATGACTCTTTGGGCTTAAATTATAAGAAATTATTGTGTAAAATTACAGAGAAAGTTCTGGTATCTCATTGTCCGGACTGTCTTGTATTTATAAAACAAAGTTTTTGTTAATCCACAGAAAATGTTATTTAACTGCAGAACCAGTGTACAAAACAAAAATTTTTATACAGTGAAAAAACAGGAACTTTTCTGTCATTTAATTGCTTATCTATTACTTGGTTACTTTGATGTTGTATGAATGGCTTATGAAAACACAGTTAAAAGTCCAAAATTTATGCCCTCCTCCACATTTTCCAAAGCCAGCATGGGCCAGCTTGGAGTCTTTGCCGGGCCAATTTTTGGTCCCTGGGCCTTATGTTTGACACCCCTGATATAAACGATCAGTCAAACCATAACTTGGCAAACAAAATCCTTTATTCTTAGCTGTTTTAAAGTTCTGTTAACCATTTTGGTTACCATTAGTTAAATCAAGTGTGAGTAGACAGTGGGACAATCCCAGTTGAAGCTGCTATATGAGTGACCAGTACATTAAAAAGAACAGGAGGTCATCATTTAATGTTTCTCTGCATTTCCTGGTTGTGTAATTACACAACAAGATCTCTATATCAACTTGTGTCTTTTGTCCTGTCTCCCTCCCCTCACCCCCAACCGGCTGTGGCAGATGGCTGCCCCTCTCTGAGCCCGGTTCTGCCGGACGTTTCTTCCTGTTAAAAGGGAGTTTTTCTTTCCCACTGTTGCCAAGTGCTTGCTCATAGGGGATTGTCTGATCGTTGGGGTTTTCTCTGTATTGTTACAGGGTCTTTACCTTATAATATAAAGCACCTTGAGGCGACTGTTGGTGTGATTTGGCACTATATAAATAAAATTTATTTGAAATGAATTGAATATCAACCAAAAAAGTCATAATATGTCACTGTTAAGCTCACAGCTTGTTTCTGCTTCCTCCAAGTGTATCAAAAACAACAACAATAAAAAAAATCAGCTCTAGCATGCTTGTTAAAGGATTGTTAGACAAAAGAAATGAATGCAGCCACCCCTCTCCTGTGTGCGGACACAAAACCCCAGCACTACCACTGAGGCCAGTCCACGACAATCCCTCTCCTTTATGGCCCACTAAAGTGCTGGCAGATGTGCCGTTAAGTAGCTCTCAACGATTGTTAGTAGAGCCCTAACTTCTCACTGGTGCTGAGCTATTGATTTTGCATTAGATAAACATGAATCTTGTAAATAAGAGGTGAGTGTGGATCCATTGACCTTAACCATTGTACTGTGTGCGAGAAAGAGGGAGCTTTAAACATTAGCCAACACAATGAAGGGAGCTTCATTTGAAGCGTAATTATCTTTCCCACTGAAGTGCAGTGAGGGGACAAATGGGGAGTGCCGGAGGTGACATAGATTCTCTACTGGTGTGCTGCAGAGGTCAAACCTTTGAGTGAGGTTAAAAAAGACTAGAAAGGTAAAAACAAAATTGAGTTATGATGACTAACAAATCAACTATTTGGCTAAAATTTAAAGTTCCTTTTAAGATGAAGGTACCAATGAATGATTTTGGCAAAGATGAAAGACTCGAGTCAGTCTGATTGACCTTTACAGTTCAAGAGGCAGGAATTAGGGCTGCATATGAACATTTTCAATGCATGACAGAACAGCGGTGTTTACTGTTTGATATTGTCTATAAGCAGAAAATGGAGCCTAGAGAATAGGCTGAGCTTTGTTGTATAAATTATAAATCAATGTCTTTCAGGGACCGGAGCCTCACCACAATGTCAATATAAACTGGTAGGGATCCAGTACTTTAAATCTACTGTATGGGCATGAAAACAATAGCTAGGTTCCATGGCGCTTGGCTTACTACTACAGATTTTCATCAGGGCTTTAATGATAGCAGTAATGTTCCTAACACTGCCAGGACAGAGATTCATTTCAGAAAAGCAGAAAAAAAATAAAAGCCTCAATGGTGTTTGATCCATCTGTTAGAGCTACTTTCTTCTGTAGTGAGGAATTTATGAAAAAGTCTATAACAAGTCTGATTTATGTTTATAGGCTTCTAAACAGACAGGTAGTCAGTGGAGCCCGGGGAGTGCTAAACAGAGGTACATAAAAACAATGGAGAAGGGATTGGATCAGCTCAGCTGAAACACATTTGTCCTGAGGGAAAAAGCCTCTTCGGCAGCACCGAGCTGGCAGAGACAGTATATCTGGGAAATGGAATCCTTTGACCGTTTATTAATCAATAAACACATTGGGTTGCATCAAAGCGTGACGCATTTTGGTCTGTTTTTTAATGTCACTGATTAATTTTTGCAGGGTCCTTTGGTGCTGCAGAGGGCTGACAGCTAACAAATTGTGTGCAAGCCCGTGTGTGGTTAAATCTGATGTAGTAAATACTTCACTGCTGTAAAGAACAAGCATCAGTGGGCATCACATTATCAGCTTTTCTATCACTTTCCTCATTACAACGTACTTTAATTCTGTCTGTGTGGACAATATGCGAGACAACCATACTAGTTTACGCTCCTCTGAGCTTTTGGAGCATGTGGGCTGGTGATATATAAGCATTTTGTTTCTGCCCGAGCCTGTTCACGTTCTGCTTAATACATAGACTTTGTTTACATTGTTTATACTTTCTATATCTGTAGTATTATGTGGGATGACTGGTCTGTGTAGCTCTAAAAGTTAGTTTCGGTTATTCAAATGCCCATAAACAGTATGTTGTCTCTGCGCGTTGACATCCAAAGGCCCTCTATCTCCTGAGTCTTTCGGTTGAGGCATGTAAGTTGGAGGTTGGATGAGATTAAAAGTGAAAGCCTTCCAGTTTTATTTAACCCTGTCCCTCTGATTCAATATGAAGCCTGCCTGTGTGCAGATGATAACTGAGAGCAAAAGGTTGACATCAATAGGTCCGACTGACTGTCTCTGCTTGTGTGTGTATGGGCGCACCACTCTGTCTACATGGATGTTTGGGGGTGTCTATGACTGTAATTATACATGAGCGTCTGAGTGTGGCCTCGTGGGTGTGTGTGCATTTGTGTGCCAGCTAGCTTGTCTGTCACTGAATGATTAGTGGAACCTGCTACACTAATAATCCTCCTGTAATAGTTTTCTCAGAAGATGGTCCATTTGATTATTGGAATTCATTGGGGCCTTTAATTACATGCACCAAGCATTTCCAGGCTAATTTGTACCTCCGTCTCGTTTAGCATTACAAAGTGGCAAACCGTTCACAGCACGTTATTCAATAGCTCCCGTTCCTGATGCAACATTCTCTGCTGCGTCAATAAATAAAGTTGAAATTTAACAACTGACATCGAGGTAACACATTCAGGGCACACTGACAAACATAAATCAGTCTCCTATTAAACCACATCCTGATTGAATTCTTGAATCATTTTTAACCCTCAGATGCATGTACAGATTAGCATTCCATTTTCAAGGTATTCTATATAAGTCTAGTTTTTTTTTTTTTTTATCACTCATTGACAAGCTTTTGCAACATTTCTGCAACTAAAATATTTTAGCATTAAGGGCGTATTGACAGCACTACAGGCACCGCTTTAATACACATTAGTCTTGGCTGTTTTAATATTGGCTTTGAATGAAATTAGCCACAATATTCAAATTGCTAAACTCAGACTTAGCTCTTTCTAGGATGAGCACTTACCTCTCTGGCAGAACACAGTGAGTGTTTTTTAATGGTAGTTACGAAATATAATGTGGTGTTCCACAAGGACGATATTTAGGGCTGCTTTTATTTTCAGTTTGTAAAGTAATTATGTATGCTGAGGATTCCACTTTGGTTTGTGGATCAGTTAGTAGAGCTCAAAAAATGTATATGTATCTTGAATGTATACATTACCAAATGGGTGAAAATTGCCAAAACTAAATGCATTGTATTTGGTAGTAGGAATGTTCTTCCTAATACCACTGCAGTCAACTCGTCTATAAATGTGATGTCAGTTGAGGAGGTCACTAAAAGTAAATTACTGGCTGATTAAATTAAACAAATTCCTATCTTGGTTTGATCATGTTGATTTCATTGTCTCCAAGACTATGTCTGTGCATGTTCTCTTCTTCTGTTATTATTGATGATGTTCGATCACTTGTTCTGTCACATCTGGATTACTGGTTATCCAAGTGCTGCTGAAAAGCATCTAAAAAAATCTCAAACTGTCAGAGGAGAGCAGCCAGATTAATGATTTATTCTTCCTTGTGTACTAATGTGTGTGAAATGCATGAACGACTATCCTGGCTAACTGTGGATGAGTCAAAGGCAAGTCTTCTGCTACTTATGGAAGGATATGTCACACTTGTTTTTTGATAAAGTAGTATAAACTGATTTTTGTTATGAATAAACAGCAGATTAAGGTGACTTCAGGTCAGATTGTTATGCCCTGTTCCTGAACTCATTTTATGATAACAACTATTCTTTCTGGAACAGGTTACACAAAAAGCAAAGCAGCTTAAAACTAGAGGTTAATTCAAGAAGCCACTAAAGAAAAGAGAAGAAGCCTGATATAAGAAGGCCATTCTTTGGTACACTGCAACCATCCATCCATCCATCCATCCATCCATTTTCTTCAACTTATCTGGGGCAGGGTCGCGGGGGCAGCAGCCTAAGCAGAGAAGCACAGACCTCCCTCACCCCAGCCACCTCCAGCTTATCCGGGGGAATGCCAAGGCGTTCCCAGGCCAGCCGAGAGATATAATCTCTCCAGCGTGTCCTGGGTCTGTCCCAGGGCCTCCTCCTGTTAGGACATGCCCAGAACACCTCCCCCAGAAGGCGCACAGGAGGCATCCTCATCAGATGCCCGAACCACCTCAACTGGCTCCTTTCGATGTGGAGGAGTAGCGGCTCTACTCTGAGCCCCTCCCAGATGGCTGAGCTCCTCGCAC
This sequence comes from Heterochromis multidens, assembly GCA_015108495.1. Taxonomy (NCBI): domain Eukaryota; kingdom Metazoa; phylum Chordata; class Actinopteri; order Cichliformes; family Cichlidae; genus Heterochromis; species Heterochromis multidens. The sequence continues at coordinate 38,216 of VUQS01011881.1, forward strand.
TATCTCTAAGGGAGAGGCAAGCCACACTCATTACGAAATAAAATATTCACGATAATTAAAATATTTTTTTGTTTTGTTTTTTTGTAGAAGGCTTTGGATCCAGTGTCAAGTGGCCATTAGAGGAACTGAAGTTTTTGGCACTTGGCTGCATTTCTCAGTCCCACAGGCTGACACTTGGTATTGCCCCTATGTTATGTTCTTGAGTGTCTTCCTTGTGTTTCCTCTGTCTGTGTCTTCTTGTTATCCGCATTGATTGTTGCCGTTAGTTATTTTCCCTGCTAGAAATGAGCAGTGCTGTTGTTACTGCAAGTCCTTATTAAACATGTTTGACTTTTACTTCTTCCCTTGAGTCACATTCTGTCAGCAATTGGGTCCAAATACCAACTATGTTATAACAAAGTGTGCCGCTGACAGGGTTTTTTTTTACTAGCAGACATGTGGTTTCATAGATAACCCTGTCATGTATTTACCATTGTCAGTATGCCAATGGTTTTCTTCACTCTGATTGGTAGTCAAAAAAATGTATTAAGTACTACACTTGTAATATTACTCTTACTCTTACTCTTACTAATACTTTTCTCTATTTAAACTATTCACTTTCTTTAACCAAATATCTCATTTTAAAATGTAAACTATTATTTGATTTGTTTTGTGATTTCTTGTCAAAAAAAAAAAATAGTTTGCCTGTTCCTGCACGGGATGCAACTCAACATGACAGAGTATTTGGAACTTTACATGCACCTGCATGTTTCTTTTTTATGAGAAAAAACTGTCTTTATTCTTTGTATGTATCAACACATTTAGTAGGCTAATAATCTGTGCAATAAAATACCATAGACTATATAATAAAACATGGAAGTAGTCACCTCCAGAGCTGAAAAATTAAGCCATTTTGACTCTTCAATTTAAAGCCTCAACATTAGCGTGTTGTAGCGCCAGAATTAGCAATATTTAGATGAGAGGCTTGAGTGTTAAGTAATCAGCTAATGCTTGTAAGCTTGGTTACAAAGCCGTCGTCATAAACCATAAACATTATAAACGATGAACGTAGCTTCCAGATCTGAAAAGTGAAGCCAATGTCAAGTGCCTTCAGTCACTCGGGGGGTGACCTTTGTGGTTGCAAAATGACTTTAGTTGTATAGGACTCTATGGGAAAATAGAGTGGTTAAAGTGGTTAGCTAGTAAGCCTGCCGCTTCACTGTCAGATCCACCCCTTGCTTATCACCTCTCCTTCTCTGGTATATATTTTCAGCATAGTGGCCAAAGCTTTGAGTCTTTGTTTGGCAATTTCTAGAACCTCAGTTATGAACATCATGTTGTACCTCTTTTTCATCCAGGACCTGTCTCTCATAATGCTCTTCTGCATGGCCTATGACTGGATAGGTGTGGCCGAATGGTTGCAAAGAGAGGGAAGGTGATCTGGACTGAAGAGGTGGTGCTAACAGAAGGCAGAATAGCAGATATACAGGACAGCTACAAGTACTTGGGTGTCCCACAGGCCAATGGGAACCATGATAAAGATGTACGAAGGTCAGCCACAACCTTCCAGAAAGTAAGACAGGTGCCGAGAAGGCCACTGAACGGTAGGAATAAGATCTAAGTCATCAATACGTGCGCCCTACCGGTCATCAGATACACAGCTGTAATAATAAGCTGGCCACAGGAGGAGATAGATACCACTGATGTCTCCACACGAAGTCCAGCACCCTGAGGCTCTATGAGCAACAGAAAGAGGGAGGGCAAGGATTAGTGAGTGTCAGAGCCACAATCCAGGATGAAACACAGAGCATCCGCGAATCCATCAGGAAGATACCTCCCTGAGATGAGCTGCTCCAAGAATGCCTCAAACAGCAGAAGACAGACGGTGTTGAGGAACAGGAAGAGGGACTATCCTGGACGACCAAGCCCCTGCATGGGATGTACCATCGACAGATAGAGGAAGTGGCTGACATCAAGAAATCTTACCAGTGGCTAGAAAAGGCTGACCTAAAGGACAGCACAGAGGCTCTGACCATGGCAGCATAAGAACAGGCCCTAAGCACCAGATCCATAGAGGCAGGAGTCTACCACAGTCGACAGGACCCAAGATGCAGACTGTGCAAAGGTGCCCTGGAGACTATTAAGCCCAGTAGCAGGATGTAAGATGTTCCACTGAGAGGCAAAGCCAAGTGGGTGGGATAGTGTAAAGGAAAATCTGTGCCACATATGGACTAGAAGTCCTAAAGTCTTGATGGGAGACACCACCACAGGTGGTTGAGAACAACAGGGCTAAGGCCCTGTGGGACTTTCCGTTCCAGACAGACAAGAAACTGCTGGTCAACCAACCAGGCACAGTGGTAAATAGTAAATTGACTGATTCTTATATAGTGCTTTTCTACCCTACCTGAGCACTCAAATTGCTTTATGCAACATGCCTCATTCACCCATTCACACAAGCACTTTTTTCTATGCTTTTTCTACTGAAGTGCTTTCTATCTAACACTCACACACATTCATACTCCGATGGATGCATCGGAGAGCAACTTGGGGTTAGTATCTTGCCCAAGGATATTTGACATGCGGACTGGAGCAGCCAGGGATAGACCACCAACCTTCCGATTAGCAGATGATCTGCTCTATCTCCTGAGCTACAGTCATCCCCTAGTGGTGGTTGACAAGGAGCAGAAGACTGCAGTTGTGATAGATGTGACAATCCCAGTGGACAGCAACCTCAGGAAGAAGCGCATGAACAAACAGAGAAGTACCAGGGGCTGAAGGAACAACTGGAGCAGATGTGAAAGGTAAAGTCCAAAGTGGCCCCAATAATAATAGGAGCATTAGCAGCTGTAACCCCGAAACTGGAATAATGGCTCCAGCAGATTCCAGGTACAACATCAGAGGTCTCTGTCCAGAAGAGTGTAGTCCTAGGAACAGCTAAGATACTGTGCAGAACCTTCAAA
>VUQS01011882.1:3795-39434 GCA_015108495.1 Heterochromis multidens
TTGGTTAAAAAAAAAAAAGAATTAATAAAAAAAAAAAAAAAAAAAAACCCATAATAATAAGAATAAGAATAATCAGAAAATGCTTTGTCTCATGTATTTTTTTAATATTGGGGTTTAAGGGCTTCCGAGTAGTTGAGGATGTAATTGAATGAATTTAAAAGCATGAAATATGTTATACTATTCATATTATAATGCTCTGCAACTTTGCATGAGTCCTATAGTATGCTAGCAGTGGAACATTAAATAATTTGTGGGTTTTATTACCTTTAGTCAGGCTAGCGGTTCTCCCCAGTTTCCAGTGAAGAACAGCTAGAATAGCTGGGTTTATTACCTTCCTGAGACAATAGCTACTGTAAGGGATGCATTTTTAATTTATTCTAGCTTGTTTGGATTAGTTGGACCTGATAAGTATAAAAACTAAGTTTCATCTTTGAAAAGGAAGTCTTTTTTTAAGTATGTCTTCATATGGGGATAATGGGTTTATTTTACGGCATAACACAATAAAGCCACTATTGTAGAAATGATAAAACACTTTACTGAGCAGAATAAGGTGCAGATAAGCCAAAATGTAAAGTTCCCATATAAGGACACATGGTCTAAGGTTAAGCTACAGAGTTAGCTTCTGTAGTGATATTCTTACTCCAGAGGTATACTTTTTTATGCTATCATATTTTGTCCTAACTTCGTAAATCAGTTCATACTTAATGACTTTTTTTCTGTTTGTTTCTGTTTTAATGAGTGTTGGTTAAAAATATTAATGTATCAGGGTTACTCCAGTCAAAAGCTACCAGTTCTGTCTATACAGTATTAATACAACTGGAACTGTTTACTAAATTCAGTGTATGTCGTGGGTTCTACTTTAAGTTTTCACACACTGTCAGGAGGGATGCACTCTGTCAGTGCATCCCCCATGAGCCAAATGTGTGCTATATTTCCAGTCAGTATGTTTTGGTTGCCATCATTTGTGGACACATGGAAATTGAAGTTTGAATTGCATTTAATCACCCTTATGTCATTCAGTTACACTATGCCTAAGGTCTTTACCTGTTTTTACAATAAACAATAAATAAAATGAAATAAGGTTGTATACAAATTTACTGTATCTGAAATTGCTTAACCCTTAAGGGTACCAAAATTTAAAGCTTTAAAGTACTAACATTGATTGCATAAAATCAAAATTTGTACTTTTGCATTTATGTATTTTGTTATCTTTACTATTGTACTATTATGATGGTAACTTATGTCTGTATGTTCCCTATCTCCTCCTTAACGGGTGGGCCAATCTGAACGGAACTTTACACAAACATCGTCACACATACAGCAATTATTCACATCTATAAGTTTTTAAAAAAGATTTATTCTATATCCCAATTCTTTTGATTTTTGTATATGTATATGTTTTGTATATGTTCTGTTCATTTCATCATCCCCCTGCGAGTACGATGTTATGTTTTCCATTTGTATTTGTTTCACGTGTTACCTTCACAATTAAATATGGAATGAAGAATTAGAAATAAAGTCCTTAAATATCACAGACATATAGCTTAACAGATGACAATTAATTCCGGTAAAGCTGAAAACGTTTTGCTGATCAACAGGACTGCGTGAACACTACGGCAAGTAGGCCTACTGCTAAAGTTTATGTAAAACATTTTTTATTTTAAATGTTTTGTGGGTGTTGTTAATCATTCCTGTATTATATACAGAATAGATACATATAGAGATATATATGTAAAATATAAATTAATTACTATGATGGCAGCCTGCCGGTAAATTTAGATCGACAGACAAGATGTAAATCCAGTAGGGTAAAATGTACGTTACAATTTGGATCTTAAATTATTGGCCAAAGAAATCAATACATGTTCTATGTCATTTAAATGTCTCTTAAAATTAAAGGTTACACAGGTTTTTTTAGATAATCACTGGTCACCTGTTAAGTCGTTAGAAACACCCAAGTTTTTGTCATCTGACTATATACAGTGGTATAAAAAGATATTAAGAATAACAAGATAAATTAAGCATGCATATCTGTGCCATATATGAGCTAAGCAACAATGCACCACAGGCTTGGCAAAAACCACCATAGGGCAGGTTTTTGCTAGTAACAATAAGAAACAGTGATTGTTTTGAGTAGAATTAAGTTAATAAATTGTCGTAATGGCTTTTTCTTCTTTAACAAGGATGACATTTCACACTTCTTTTTTCAGATTATACTTATAATATTAAAAGAATATATTTGGATTCAAGTTATTCCTAGGCTTCAGGGGTTAAAGCTTAAAAACAGTAGCTGAGAATCACTACTTATTTTTTTATATTTGATTTACTGAAGTATCTTTGTAGTTTCCTAGTTCAAATTTCACTTTCTTATCAGTGTGTACGAGTGTTGTCCAAAGCCTAACACAGAGGTGGCTTCAAAATGACTCATCCTTTGATGGCAGTAAGTGCAGATATTCACAGTTAATTTGTTTGGATCGAGTGGATATAAGGGCGGGAACAGTAAAGGTTTCTTTGAAAATAACAGTGTTATCTGACAGAAAACACTGTACCTTCAGGTCACGAACACTGTCTGCAGTTCCTTATATAATAACATCTTTAGAAAACTCATTTCACTGAGGAGTTCACTTTGCAAAGAAGTCATTTCTCACTTTTATACCAAAGTTTATAATTTTACATAAATATATACAGACCATGAATACTGCTCTTTCTTTCCAAATGTTAAAGCCAGTATTAAGGTTTTATCTTATAATAAAAATAATGAGTGGTAATGGGATTAATAATGGTTTATAGTGGTAATGATAAAATGGTATAATGGTTTTCAGCTGCAAATATGAGATAACTTATCTGACAAGATATAATTTCTTTAAATCTTTCAAATAATAAAATATACTACTGCTGGGAGTGTACATTATTATAAAACTTTATCAGCATCATCACAACTTTGTTCAATTTCTTTTCAAGATCAAGTAAGACCGCAATTTCATTTCTCTGTATCCATTTGAATAATGACGTATACCTGGACATTACCATTGAAAAGGATCCTAGATACAGTATGCCTGGAATTCACCCCTGAGGTGTGATCTTTGGATGATTAGAATCAATTTGTGAACCTTGAGACTGCACAATAAGCCCGTGTATTTCTTTTGTCAGATATAAAGAGAAAATGAGTGATGGGGTGGTGAATGGTGGTACAAAGAATAAAAGCATAAGATCAAACAGCATCACAGGGAATGAGGAAGTAAGGAAGAATTTTTAATACAGTTCTGCCTGCCTGTCTGAATGCGTGGCTAATTCACTCACAATCTCTTTCAGCTGAAAGCAGCTCGTATCCAACTGTATCTTATCAAGGCAAAGGGTGAGTTACTCACACTGACATGAAGAACAGTAATATCTGATATATTAGCTCAACAGATTGCATTACTGCTCAGAACATACTTCTGCCCAGCTGCTTCCATCTCTCTGCAGTATCCTTCCTGGGGTTATGTTATATTTACTGTCTTGAAATGATAGAAAGATATAGGATACAGAAATATTTTGTGTTTTTCTGTCTTTGAGGTCATTTTCCGAGAAGCAGCTGATTATAGACAAACATTGTAGGTAACACTGGATTGAGAACTTGCAGATTGGCATTAATATTTATTTGAGCTCAGATTAGTCAAATCCAGATTATTTTTATGTATATGTAATGTGATGTCAAAGTTCTTTGTGCATGCAGATATATGCAAAAAATAGGATAAAAGCATTGCAGCTGACCTCCTTACAGTTAACACAGTTGAGACTCTTGTGATTTAAGGCCTTTTAATAATGCAGAAATCTACTTGATCACTACACTACTCAGCATCCAATGCCTATGGGATCATGACATACATTATAGGAAATAAGCTATCCCGAGATGTCCCCTGCAAGGTCAGTGTAGTGTATCATGCAATTGCAAAATGGGTCGAAATGAACAATCGCACTTGAGATGTTGCGTTCGTCCTGGTGCTCCATTAAACAAGAATCCATTATTTACCTGCAATCATTTGTACCACATGGGAACTTTCTTTCTTACTTGCAATAAATACTGTATGTGCTTTCTCATTGTTGTTCTAATACACTGTATAGTGAAATTTACAGCAGTGGAGTACAAATATAAATGCACTTTAGACTCTCTATTGTGCTTTAGCACCAGCGGCAATGTCTCACGCTAACTCATGAGACATTCTCTGTTGTGCATAATTTTCTATATTGCATAATGTATTAATGTTTTCACTTTTCAGCTTTAAATTTTTGCTAATGTAGCGCAGTCAGGTGAAGGACATCTATAGCTCATTAACAAAAACAAAAAAAGAGAAAGAAAGAAAGAAGACAAAATAGAACAACTTTTTTTGGTACGCTTTGAATGTAACAGTGTTTGTGCATACCCTCTGTGTCAGATAGCAACCCAAAGGGCAGTACGTGTTTGGCAGAGGAGCTGTTCCAGTTGTTAAAGTTCTCAACAACATACATCATTTGCTGATATTCTCTCCAAGGTTACAGAAGTGCTTGCGTTTGTGGAAAACATTTCATGAGGCTTTATCAGGCTGATTGAGCCAAAGCCACTAACATACCTGTGGGCTACAGGCCAGTGTGGCTGTGGTAGTCATAATAAAGAGGCTACAGTACAGTTTTTATTGTGCTTAAGTTTTGTGTAGGCACTTAATGATGCAGAATAAAAATGAACAGTTTGTAATTATTATGATTGATACTCCACTGCCATCAAGTGGAGAGGCAAGAGTCTGCAGCTGAACACCACTTATGCATGGGGAAGTTAAAACTGTTGTCCACTTGTATATTTTGTTTATTATTTGCTAATAGAATATAGGAGATCAGAAATGTAGTGACACTTGAATTAATAAGTTTTGTAAAGATTTTAAGCAAAAATACCTACTTAGAATGTTTGATTCTTCAAAACTCATTAACAATACACCATGCTCTGAAGATATATTTTATATAATGTGCTCTGTTTATTGTTAACTGAGTGGGGGATAGTGTGATCTGGGCTTACCTGTATGTCACATATCTTTCATCATGATTCAACTGAATATAACAGGTGAAAGCCATGAAGGTTAGCAATTTTCACCTGGATTCACCTGACTGGTCTATGTCCTCCCCAGCTGGTAAAGTGCACACAGTAGAAAATGTTTTGCTTCTCACAGATGTTAAGCAAAATGGTCCCGCAATCTGTTAAGACACATCTGGCTTTGGAATACAGTGTGTCTTACTTCCACAAGTGCACTGAGATTTCTTAAAACATCATCTTCCTGTTCAGCCACCATTGGGGTGGAAGAGACAATGTCCGAGTGACCCTGGATGTAATGAGAGGTTGTCTCTGGAAGTGCTACTTAAATTATTTTTCTTAAGAAGCTATGTTTTAATTTTTGTTTGTTTTTTGTTTTTTGTTTTGTCTTCATGTTTTTCAAGAAAGGCAGATTTACCTCGGTATACCTTAAACCTTGCAAATAAACAAGGTTATTCAGATACAATAGGTGACACATTACATTAAAAAAAAAAAAAAATATTCCTCAATGACATGAGAATGCCATGTATTTTTTTTTAAAAACTCAGTGCCTGTTGTGATGTGCATAAGGCTTTGGATGTGGCATCAATAAAATAAATCCATACTTCTTTTCATTCTTATGTCAAAGATTGTTTTTCTTTCTCCTTGCAAATGACAAATTGGCATTTCAATTAGATGCAAAAACAAGTCAGACCCTGTTTGAAATGAAAAGGAAAGTCTAGTAGGAAAATGCACCCTTTTCTCAAAATCTTCTCAATCCCCAGAATTTGCCAAAAGTGAAACTTTTGAAACTAAGTGAGTAGGAAATCTAGACTAATGGTGTGACATGTTTGAAAGAGCTTGCACAGATTGCTCTAAAGGCAAATCTGGTTAAAAATGATAAACTTTATAAATAAAACATAATTTATCATGCCTTTTCGTTTCATATCAGTCAAAGTATACCAATGTACTAAGAGCACATTTTAGCTAGGAAAATCCTGAAGACCTTTTCAGCTCAAACATTTCTCCAAAAAAGATGTATGTCACTGTGTCTGCATGACAAAATACTTCAGTACTGAAAACATTACTTATCATTACGTATGCACTATACGCAACACTTTATACATACGCTGATTTACTTGCAAATGGTTATTTTGTGGGAGATTGATTTCAAACAGCACACATCTACATCATTTACATCCTCACTGTTCTACTTGTGCACTGTGTAGTCACAATACATGTGAGATATTGTTATTGTGGATGATGCAAATGTACAAAAATGCATACTTTTTATATTCCATCGAAGGATCCGCTCTATAGAAAGTCATTAACATATGAAAGTTTATTTCTCTGGTACATTACTTTTAATGAGTTTCTATGTCAATATTGCACTTTTTTATTTCATACGTTGACATTACAATCATTCCTGTATAGTCAACTCTGCTTTGTGTCCTCATGGGGTTAGTGTCAGACTTTTATCAGTTTGCCTTTAATCTTTTTAAATTCATTTCAGTTGGAGGCATTATGGCATTTTATGAAGGTTGTAGCAGTCAGACAATCCAAATGTCATCTTCCCTTTGTGTCTCATCGCCTTTATTTTTATATGCACATTATATTCCAGTTGTTATGGTTCTTCCAGCATTAATAACATTTTGATCTGTGCCAACTATGTTCTATTTAGCAATACTGCCTTATGACTGATACATCACTTTTTGTCTCATTCAGAACCATTTTTTTTTTTACAATATTTCAACACTCGATCCTTTGATCTGTTCTGTGCAAACATTCAGCTCCAGGGAAATATAAGACGACGATGTAAAAATTTTCTGCAAACCTGCCACTTTTACCTTGCTGTTGTTGATAAACTGAATGATGCCTTATATGTATATGTACAGTGTCATTCACTTGGGAACATACAGGTGAATAACACTGTCTTCACTACTAGCCTTGTCCCTGCATGCACCATGACAATGATAAAAGAGATAGACAGGAAACTACTGTATCTGATTATGGAAGCTGAGCAATACAACTCCCCAGTCCTGCTTTTAGATCCTGCATCTATTACACCACAGTTAGTCTCGAGTGTCCCAGCTGCTGCCTTGACCCGTGCTGAGGACGATTGGCAAAGGCTACAGGGTATACCCACAGCTGCGCTCAATTCAATTCTGTTCCTTTTAGCACTGAACTGCAGTTGGCAAGAGTAAACATGGCAGAAAGCACAGATCTTTTGGTACACCATAATTAATCAGATACAAAAGCAGATGTAATATTTCTTATCTTGATTTCTCTAACAGTAAATAACAAGCCACTCAATGGATGCAGTAAGACAGCAGTGTAAAAATCACCATGTAGCTAACGCTCTATAGCATGGTGTTCCCCTCAGGCAATAAACCACATTTTTTTATTATTAAAAATTAAATTATTTCTTTTATGACACAAGACACATCACTGTTCAGTAAAATGAAGAGTAGAAGAGGGATTGACCAGCATTATGGTATTAAACCAATTTCTTAGGGCAATAACTCTAACGCAGTGGTGCTAAACCCTGGTCCTTGGGACTGCTTATTTTAGGTTGTTAGTTGCTTCCCTGCTCCAACACATTTGATTCAAATGATTATCTTGTTATCAGGCAGCTGCAGTATTCAATGCCCAGCTGATCATTTGAATCAGGTGTGTTGGATCAGGGATTGGGGTCACGGGAAGAACCTGTGTCAACCTGTGTTAACATTTTTAAAGCATTGTGTGGGGGTCACAGGGAGAACCTCTGATAGGTCAGATAGGGTCATTCCCTCAGTGAGGACAGTGAACTTGATGAGAGTGAGAGTGAGCAAGAATGGACCCCAGAATCAGATTTGAGGAGCAGTTAGGAGATCAGCGGTCAGTTAAGGGTCAGATATACAGTGCAGTAAAAAAAAGTATTTGCTCTGTCCCTGATTTCTTAGTTTTTTGCACATTTGTCACACTTAAATGTTTCAGAACATCAAACAAATTTTAATATTAGACAAAGATAACCCAAGTAAATACAAAATGCAGTATTTAAATGATGATTTTATTTATTAAGGGAGAAAAGTTATCCAAACCTACCTGGCCCTGTGTAAAAAAGTAATTGCTCCCTAAAATTAATAACTGGTTGTGCCACCCTTGGCAGCAAGAACTGTAATCAAGTGTTTGCGATAACTGGCAATGAGTCTTTCACATCACTGTGGAGGAATTTTGGCCCACTCTTCTTTGCAGAATTGTTTTATTTCAGCCACATTGGAGGGTTTTCGAGCATGAACTGCCCATTTACAGTCATGCCAAATCATCTCAATTGGATTTAAGTCTGAACTTTGACTAGGCCCATCCAAAACCATTTTGTTTTCTTTGGGCCATTTAAAGGTGGACTTACTGGTGTGTCATTCTTCTGCTGCATAACCCACATGTGCTTTCTGGTGGAGAGCAGAATTCATGGTTTCATCAATTACGGCAAGTTGTCCAGGTCCTGAAGCAGGAAAGCAGCCCCAGACCATCACACTAGCATTACCATGTTTGACTGTTGGTATGATGTTCTTTTTATGAAATGGCTGTGTTATATGCCAGATGTAATTGGACTCAGACCTTCCAAAAGGTTCAGCTTTTGTCTCGTCAGTCCACACAATATTTCCCAAAAAGTCTTGGGGATCATTAAGATGTTTTTTGGCAAATGTGAGACAAGTCTTTGTGTTATTTTTGGTCAGCAATGGTTTTTGCCTTGGAACTCTCCCATGGATGCCATTTTTGCCCAGTCTCTTTCTAGATGGCAGTTATCAGGTTCTATTAAAGTGATGTCTTGATTCTGGCAGTAATCAGGCCTGGGTGTGGCTAGTGAAACTGAACTCTGCTTTCCAAAAAAATGTGGTTAATCACAGTTAATTCATGATTTAACAAGAGGGGGCAGTTACTTTTTCACAAAGGGCCAGGAAGGTTTGGATAACTTTTTTCCCTTAATAAATTAAATTATCATTTAAAAAATGCAATTTGTATTTACTCAGGTTATCCTTGTCTAATATTAAAATTTGTTTGATGATCTGAAACATTTAAGCTTGACTAATATGCAAAAAACTAAGAAATCAGGAAGGGGGCAAATCATTTTTCACTGCACCGTATGTGATATGTGTGGATAAGCAATTGTGTGTGTAAATAAATAACGATGTGTGTATATGTGTGTACCAGGAACTTAGAGAGGACTTTATGAAAGGAGATGTAAGGTATCAGGATGTCATGCTGTTCCAAAAGTCAAATGACAGAAGTCTGATATACACCTCTGTTTCATGAAGTTCCACAATGGATAGTAAATGTCAGAAACATGCTGACACACAGAAACACATAGGCCTACAATCTCACATGCAGACTAGCCCATGCATGCATGAGTACACACACAAACAGACACAGTTATTTCCTTGTTGGATTAAATGTGTACTTGAAAATTAACTCAATGTTTGTTACAATACAAAAGAAAATTTGGAAATTGCTTGTTTTCTCCTAAATCTACTACATGACTATATACAGAAAACCCTTATACCTTTATAGCACATTGTTGCCCTGAGGCAGCGAACCAATTTCTTGGCGGTGGTTGTTGGGTGGATTTGTTGATTGATAAGGATATAAGGACATATATATATATAAGGCTATAAGGACCCGAAGCTCTCAAAAAATAGGGTGAAGGTTTTTTGTCTTTTTTTTCCTCCAAAAAAGTAAAATTCATGCTAAAGGGCTAATGTTGATTCCTCAGGCTTTATTTAGGTGAAATCGTCGGAAAATAGCGTGTTTTCTCATAAAATCAGGAACCAAGCAACTACATACCTTCCCAGTTCAAAAGAGTGAAAAAAAGGTCTGAGAAATGTACTGTATGGATAAAATAAATATGGATTAAATAAATTTTTTTTTGTTTTTGTTTTTTGTTTTTTGCAGAAGACATTATGCTTATCTTATCAGTTTTATAAGATCTGTATTACAGTTATAACTAATGATTAAATTCCCACATGTACTCTGTGTTTGTCTTAAAACCGGGTTTAATTTTTTTAAACTGCCCAGTTGTATTGTAATCACATCTTTCTAGATGCATCAACACTACTAGTTTCATTGCTCCTCTTGACAAAGAAATAGAGTTACAAAGAAATAATTATATTTTCAGGAAAGTATAACAATTTCTCACAGGCTTCTTTGCTGCTAATAGACTGCTTTTTACTTTTGTCCCAGCAGTGTCTGAAGAAAACACTTAATTGAGCCACGTTACATAAACACTAAAGTTAGTCTGCTACTCACAGTGAACAGGAGTCCTCCCTTTCCTCCCTACAGGAAGGTGCTCCTCCCTTTTCCCCCACTGGCTGTACAGGAAGTTAGCACAAATGATGATAGAGGTCCTGCAGGGTGCTATCTTCAGTCAGCCAAGGGTGGTAATGGGGTTACAGTGTGCAATTTGCTACTCTACCCCTGCAAGCTTACATCAGCCCCTCTCATCGTTCCTCTTAAAAGCGGATTCTTAATCGTTCTGCCAGCAGAAATATAGTTTTGGCTTTGAAGATGTTATTTTTTCCCAAAGAAATAAAGTTTTGGCTTTGAAGATGCTATTATTACAGCTGCAATTATTTATTTATTTACCCAGAATGGACTTGAGCCTTAAAAAGTGACTGAGGCATTTCAGATTTAAAATTAAAACTTCAAACGTGTTTTAAGCAGCATATCTGACAAACTGGTTTGCACGGTGTATTTAGGTATATATTCTAAACACAAGTCTTTTAAGTATAAATTGTTATTTTGACTACTAAAATATAGTACAAATAACGAAAGCACTTAAATACACATATTTCAGTGACTCAAAATTTAAATTACTTAAAATAAACATTCTACATATGAATAAAAACCATAATAATACAATTATTCATGCTGTGTTTATTATTGTTGTTGTTGTTGTTCTAGTGTTTATCAGATTAATTAATTTTTTCTGACTTTTCCCTTTTTGCCTTATCTTAGAGTTGAAGACCCATCTATCAGTTTCCTGCTGCTTATTCAAATTCAGGGTGGTTATAAGTTATTTTAAATAAATAAAATCTTCACTAATTAAGCACATATTGAACATTTCATTAAGCACAGTTCACAGGTGAATGAAGTCAGAAAGAAAGTGTTGACTAAAAACACTTCTACTCATGAGTTCACTGCAATGGAGCCGCTCACAACTATGCAATAGCAGTTATCGCCTTGCTTCATTCGTTACTTGTTTTCCCCTTGTCCTGTCTGTATTTAATTGTGCGTGATGAACTAATGCCCGAGGACAACAGAAAAAACCAACAGTGCCTTTCAAGCCTTGACATGAATGTGAAAGGTTGCTTTTGCAGCAGCTTAATTATACAGCTTAGTTGTCAAAACATCCAGATTGGTATGGGTGTTCCCAAGAGAGCTTTACAAACCAAACTAACCCACAAGGTATGATGAGAAACAATTCACAGATAAGGAGATTTATGGGTATTTAGTTTGTTACATGTTGTTATTAAACAAGAGTACAAGAAATAATTTTGTAATGATCTTGTCTGCTGATGCTTCATTTTTTTTTCTTAATTCAGCAATGCTATAAACTATACAGTCATATGGAAAACTAAGAACATCCTATTATTCAGGAGATTGTGGAACCACCTTTAGTAGAAATAACTCAAGGCAATTGTTCTGTATGACTTCATCAGTCACTCACATCATTGTGGAGGAATTTTGGCAGACTTTTCTTTACATATGGTCTGTTCTTCAGTTCATTGAGGTTTGTGGGCATTTGTTTATCTACAGTTCTCTTAAGATCCCTTAATAAAGGTCTGGACTTTGACTAGGCCACTGACACGCCTTGATTTTTCAGAAATGTCTTTTTCAGACATTCTGCTGTAGATTTGTTGGTGTGTTTGGAATCATGATGTGGTTGACTCAGTTTTGCCGACCTTGCAGTCACTTGTTAACTCAGTGACTGCAAGGTTCCCAGGTCTGTGGCTGCAAAACAAGCTCAAATCATTGCCCCTCCACCCCTGTGCTTGACAGTTGGTAGGGGGGTTTTGTGCTGATATGCTGTGTTTGGTTTCCTCCAAACATGGTGCTGTGCATTATGGAAAAACATATCCACTTTGGTCTTGTATGTTCAAAGGACATAGAAGTTCCATCCACATTGGTATGGGTGTTCCCAAGAGAGCTTTACAAACCGAAACAACCCACAAGGTATACAGAAACAGTTCACAGATAAGGAGATTTAGGATCTTTAATTTGTTACATGAACAAGAGTACAAGAAATAATTTTGTAATGATCTTGTCTGCTTATACTTTTTTTTTTTTTTCTGAATGCAGCAATGCTAGAAACTATACAGTCCTGTGAAAAACTCTTGGGTTGAATCTTGAATTTTTTGCAGTTTCTCTGAGCATTGCACAGTGTGACCTTGGGTGAATTTACTGGGGCATTCACTCCTGTAAAGATTGTGGCATTGAGTTAAAATACACTTGAATGCTCCACTTCAGCAAACTTCCAAAATTTCTGGCTTTATAAGTTACACTTGCGAATGAATTAATTAAGTGCATTTGATAAGCAGAACAATAAGATATATAAATATGCATAGATAATCAGGGATCAGAGAGGAAAAAAGAATGAAAACAACACTAACAAGTACTGATGTTAGAGTAACTTACTTTACTTGTGGTGAGTAAGAGAAATTGTGAAAAAAAATCTAGATAATCTGCAGTGGAAGTTTTAGTTTAGAAAGTTAATTTAATCATTATTTTTCATAAAGAGAAACTATACCAACTGGAATTTTTGAACTATTTTTATAATTTGAGAACACCACCACAGTGTCACATCTATGAAATTAT
Organism: Heterochromis multidens; assembly: GCA_015108495.1. Classification (NCBI taxonomy): domain Eukaryota; kingdom Metazoa; phylum Chordata; class Actinopteri; order Cichliformes; family Cichlidae; genus Heterochromis; species Heterochromis multidens. The sequence continues at coordinate 16,664 of VUQS01011882.1, forward strand.
AAACTGAGATTCCAGATTACTACCAGTGATTAGTAATGAAATGTGCTCTTATCTAAACCTCTGCAATCTAGGATCTAGCGTTTTCTTTACCACTGAAGTGTGTGCTGTTAAATTCTAAAGACGTCTCTGTGTATACCTATGAGTTTGGACAGGGATTTAAAAAGAACTTCAAATTACTTGAAATAAAATATTCCACTGTAGCAAAATAATCTACAAGTACTAAAAGCCTTTTCTGACCAAAAACTTAGAAAAACAACACATTGACAATAAATATGTAAGGGAAGGTGTTTAGAAAAATATGCAATATAATAATATGAAATTAAGAGTTTTGGGGCCATATCAGTGGACATGTTTGGTGAATCTTTGCTACTGACCAAGAGCAAGTTCAAACAACAGCTAAGTGCAATGGTAAAAATGTCATGATTTGGGGGTTGCTTTGCTGCATCATGTAAAATAGCATTTACTATCAACACAATTATATTCCTAAAGACACCAGTAAATCCGCCAAGGAATAGCTTACAAAGGAGAAATTGAGGGCTAAACAACTAACCTCAAACAGCCCTGTGTTTGTATTGGAACAAACAACTCAGCTTAGCTCACATTTTCACCAAAAACCCCTTAATAACTGGCAATTATTGACAGGAAGGATGTTTACGAGGGAAAGAGAGTGCTGACGTGAAATTACAAAATCACTGACATCCTACAAATAAATAAATAAGTGCTAAAATAAAACCCAAATTTTTCTTCTCCACGGAAGACCCTACCATAATGCAAGAAGAACTATAGACAGGCAGACAACCCAATAATACAGACAGACAGACACTATAAAAACTGGGATTAATGAGGCACTCAGTATGACTCGTCGTGAGTTTATTTATGAGCTCACAGAACATCTGCATGCAGCAGACACAAGTCAGTTGGTATGTATCATAACTTTTGGCAGTACTTTCTTAGTGGCTGTGTGTGCGTGTGTGTGTGGGTGTGTAGGTGTGTAGGTGTGTGCATGGGTTGATGGTGGTGGTGGGGGCGGGGGGGAGTATTGTGCTGTACTGGATTCATTTGCATTTCATAATGTCATAATGTATCCCTGTGTGGTGAGTGAACCTCAGTGAGACAGTAGAGCTAATAAATGAGAGTCTGTAGTTGGGCTGATGAACTACTGTAATGCAAAATAAATGGCCACAATTATAAATACAAGTGAAAACAACATTAATATAAATGACAAGATTAATATTCACATTATGACAACATTTCCTGAATGATGAATATAGAGTGACCTATACGCTTGAAATAGTGAGAATTTGAAAGCACAGTGATACTACTAGATCAAAACAGAATTTAATTTATATGAGCTGTCAAGACAAGTGGCCAGATTGTTTTGTAAAAGAGAGGGTAAATAAAGTATGTCCACTTAACACTGTATTTAACCTGTAATATAACCTGTATTTTTTTTCATGCAGCAAAAATAAATAATAAATGTCTGAAGGATTTTATGCGTTTGCATAATATAAGCCAACAGTGTGAATATATATTATTTAAATATATAAGGAGGAGGTGAAGTTCACAGTGAGAATTTGAAACTGTTGATTGATTCTAAAATTGAATTGGTTCAGTGAATTTCAAATGTAAGCTTTTCATGAATTTTCTCAAGCTCTTCTTTTCTCACCATAGGGGTTCTTCAGTTTCATTCCTTTTGTATTCAGGGGGCCAAGTGCTGTGGAAAGTTAGTGGAAAGGAACTGAGAACTTACCTGGACTGGGCTAAACTTCTATTTGTTGGAGCAGAAAAGCAATTTTTCAATGACAACATGTTTCAGTTTAAATACAGCCGATATTGCTGCAAAGGGTTTTGCTCCTTGAATTGTATAATCTGATTTGAATGAACCATGTTCTGAATTGTGTGTAATTGTAAAAAATAAAATAAAATAAATAGATAAAGCACTTTTAGATAGTCAGAATGGACATCCATACATGCAATGGCCTTGTTTAAAAATGCAAGTAGTTGTAAACACCCTAGTGAAACCTCAGCACACATAAAGTCTTCTTTATTACGTCATTCAATAAACATATATCAGTGCTCTAAATGTTAGGCTTCTTTTGTTTGTGTGATAATCCATGGCAGGCTTTATAATATGAGGTTACTTAGCATAAACCTCATAATATTTGGTTTATCCCTTCCACCAACATCTAGCGTGGAGGATCCTTTCCCTTTTATTCGTTTTAAGAAGCCTTTTTACATTTTTATAAACTGTAACTGTGCCTGAAACTGCACTGCAAGACCATTTTTGAGAATATGTCCAAAAAAGGAAACAAAAAGCCCACACTGAGAACAGGAAATTGAATGAGATACAACACCAAAAATTTAATATTAATTTGGCTTTTGGTTGACATGGAGTGATGCTATGTGTGACCTTGCAAGTTAGAGCAGACCTCTCAGATGCTATCATTTCACACAATCTGTGAGTCAGATGAGAGCTACTGGCCTAGGTTAGATATTTGGGATCATGTCCTGATTAGAATGTGTCACTCACTGACTCAGAGCAATGTTGAGATATTGTCTGAAAATACCCACAGCACACAGCCTGAAGTATTCTAACTGCCAGAAATACACTGGTTGTGTATCAGGTGGGTTTCATACATACACAGTTTATTTGGTGGGTATTTTAATATTTAGTTTAATTGGTGACTCTAAATTGGCCATGGACGTGAGATAGATAAAGTGCTTGAAGTGTATAGAATAAATTGCTATATGAATATATGGTTAAAGTGAATGTATGGGTGTGACTCTGAGTGGTTAGTGAGACTAGAAAAATCCTATATAAAAGTGGGTACATCGCTTGCCTATTTGTTGGTGCTTGTGCTTTGCACCTGCAAGCACAAGTATCTAGAATGTAAGTAAATAATCTAACAGTAAACAAATTAGAATCCATTTATTGTGAGCTAACTGAGATTTTTAAAAAAAGAGCAAAAGAGTGATAAGATTATAAAGGCGCCTGATCTGCCATTTCAGTGAGCGTGGGAAACCTGCACACACTAGGTTTCCTACTACTCCAGGTTATGAATGCACAGGTTAGTTTGCAATAGACAGGTTTTGTGCTCTAAGTATTAAAATAATATTGAATTAATAATGAGAATTATAGATGGCAGTTATCAGATTTTTTTATGATACAGAAGTGAGGACAGTGTGTACCAGCTATAATAATTATACATGGTTATATAATAAATCCCTACGGATCTAGAATGTTCTTTCCATTTTCTTTTTCAATAATATTTCTTTAAATCTTCATAGCTGTTATGTTTTCATATCTTAGGTTAAACATGACATGATATTGTCTGATGGTAGATGTTTTTCTACAGAAGTGAGTGTTGTAAAACCAAAACTGAAACATCCACTTATTAATGTCAGATAGTCATTTTATACACGCTAAATAGATCCGTAGTTCAGAATTTGTTGTAGACACTTAGTATGAGGGAATTCTTGGCCCGGGTCAAAATTGACCTGAACCATAGTGTGATGGCATAGAATATGAGCAGTATGTAAGGGACAGCTCAGATATTTGTACTATTACATCCAGCACTGTCAGGTAAAGTCCAGAAAAGTTCAACCAACAAACTGCAACTAAAGACAGATAAACTAAATGCTGTGGAATTACCTTTTGCTTTTGCCTGACCTCACCTCACCTGTGAAAGTCTGCATGAGGAGTACACCAGCTCTTTGGGAACATTCTTTCTTCATGACTTAATGTTCTGTCTACACAGCATAGAGATGGCTGTCTCTTGGCTGTCTCTTGCTGCAAGTGAAAACATGTTGCATATCAAGAACATTGCTTCATCTGACCTAACTTGCACATCAAGACAGGTTTTTTTTGTTTTTGTTTTTATGTAGTTTGCTAATATACAATGAGGTTATGAAAGGAGGATTTTACATTGAGAGCCAAGTCTATAAAACAGGAAAATAAAGACAATTGCTTTCAAATGCCAATCCCAGAACTGGGTGTACCAAAACCTTCACTTCATAGAATTTGATTTGTTTGAACTTGAAGTTAATTAACTAGTGTCTGTCAGCACTTACAATTATTTTAAGTCACTGCCAATTACCCATTTAACTTACCGACCGAAACAATGACATGTTGTACAGTGGTTGACTAGGGCAGCATTGCAGTTACTCCCATACTTGTCTTAGTCTGAACCTGTTTTTTTAAGTTTTGACATTAGCATTTAGCATGTTACAGTCTGTACATAAGAGCAGGATAGCTGCTTTATAGCAGCATCAACTGTGTCAAGATGGACAAAGACTTCAATATTTGATTCCTGTCAAATGAAAAGAGGTTCAATGTAGCCTTGACAAGAGCCAGGTCCCTGCTTATAGTGGTGGGAAATCCTGTGATCCTCAACAAGGACCCCACGTGGGAGAAGTTCATCAGCTACTGTGTGAAGGAGAAGGGCTACACTGGATTTGACCCTTTGCTAAGTGTCCTAAGCTAATCAAAGCGGCTTCTCAAGTAGCTTCATATTTAGCATTGAGACCAGTATTGTTGATCTTCTCATCAAGCTCTTGGAAAGAAAGCATGTTGGAACATTTCCCCAAATGTCAGGTTTATCATTAACAAATAAAGATAAATGTATTATAACTTAAGCTGCACCAAAGATATCTCATCAGTGGTATAAAACTCATTATTTGATTGTGCTATTCTAAAGGTAAAGCTATATTAAAAGATATTCAATTAACATACAATAAATGATAACAAATTATTTCTCTATAGTTTTGTTATTTAACACATGATAATATTATAATGTAATGTATGCTGAACTGACAAAGTGTAGGACTTTTAAATATCACCATACATGCACAGTAATAATGTTGTTCTGCCCCAACAACTGTATCAAAGCTCAGGTCACGTCTTTTTCATCTTCACATTACAGTTTCCTCTAGTAATACATCTATATCATAATCTCAAAAATGAGAACCTTTCTTTTGTCTGCCAGCATGATTTTAAATCTAAATTGCAAAAAGGAGCATTTAAAAGGTTACATATATTGTATAGGTGGAGCTGAAATCAAACTGTATTTCAGCTTCACCTTTAAACACATTCAAAGTTTAGCCATTACAAAAGAATTCCATAAAAGGAAAACTTTGAGACTGCCTTTTACATAACAGTTCATTAGGGGCAGGATATAATGAAAGCAGCTTGACTTCATTGGCTAAACTATAACCACATGTAGATATGGTGTCACAAAAAGTGCCGCCTCATTCCCAAACTCAACACTGAAGCTCCAGAGACAGCACTAACAGACTGCAACTGAGGTGCTCTTTCTCAGCCTTTGATTTGAATAAACATATGGTGCTTTATAACCTGTAAGTACATTTTGCAATGACAAATTACATCATCTTGCATTTTATTCACTTAGCTGCCACTGTTCTGTAGAGTTGTATGCAGTCATGTTTATAGTTAATCTATTGACTGTTGTCTGGTTTACTAAGATGTTTTATCTGTTATATTGTCTGTTTTGTGTTTATAGATTATACTGAGTTTGCTGCAGCCCTCAAGAAAAGACAAGAGACTTCCAGTGTAACATCTACAGTCTGAAAATGAGCTGTACTAGGTGGGCTGCTGTTGTTATATATTTCTCCATCTGGTAACTGTATTACCACGCCAGTCAGAACTCACAGAATATGGTTTTACAGTGAGATATAGAATACAAAATATATTTACCATTTTCTATCTCCATGTAATAGTAGATCTGATTTTAAACATTTGATGTTTTTTTTTTGTTTTTTTCTTAGAGTTCTTCTTGCCTTTAGTAATCCCCAGCATGCTGTGAATCCAGTTGAAATGGCCATGTGTTTGAGCCTCAGCCAGCAGCAGCCTCTTTATCAACTGCTGTCCATGTCGCATCTGAAACCTACAAAGCGTCCTTGTAAGCAGACTGACTATCCAGTGAAGACTGGCCAAATGTTTCCACATCCCTCCCTGTCTTCCACCTCATCTTTACCATCACATTCGCTGCCCTCCTCTCATTTAACATCAGAAAACATTCGGAGCTGTTTACGCAGGCATGTCAGCGGAGTAAGCAAGAAGCATGTTGTGTTTGCAGATGCCAAAGGACTGGCACTTACTGCTGTGCGTATGTTTATTCCTGAGCCCTCGTCTCCCACTTCAACCCTGGTGATGAGACCCTCTCCAGCCAAACTGGAAGGCCAGCAGTCAATCTCAGATAAACTGAATCCCTACAAGCTGCGGCTGGGTTTCCCTCAGCCAACTCAGGACCCTAAAGCCTTTCTTGCACGTTTGCAAGATATGAAAGTACAGCTGGAGAGCTGCAACATTTCAGAGAGCTCCTTAACTGGTAAAGTGTTTGTTGCACATGTCAGTACTGAAAAGGTTGTGTGCATAAGGATGACCTTTGACTCTTGGCGCAGCCATCATGACATTCCTTGCACGTTTTTGCGGCAGCTTCGCTGTGGGGGCTCTGATGTGGATGTTTTTACCTTTGACTTAAGCTTAACTCACAACGTGAATCCAAGGGAGCGAATTGAGTTTTGTGTGTCATTCACACCAGGACCTGGTGGTACACCATACTGGGACAACAACGGGGGACAAAATTACAGAGTGTGCATGGAAAAAGAAAGATCAAATGCCAACCAAGGCAACACTACCCGTTGTTACCCCACACTTTCAAAGCATAGGTCACTATCGTGGCCTTTACACCAGTCCATTGGTATGCAGAACTGTGCTGATCTACAGTATGTTCAGAGGACTTTATCAAGCCGAGTCAGGGCAGACTGGAAAACTTTATGTCCAAAATGAAATAACCCCAGACTCTCTTAATAGACTCAAGAAATATCATTTTAACTTAAACTATTTAAGAGACAGTGGTTTTAGGGAGGGGTACATGTATATAAAAACTACAGTGCTGGATGATCTGTAACATACCCTTGAAACAATTGAAACATAATGTAGCTCCCCCTCCTAAGCTCAACTTCCCTGTTGAAATGTGAATACTTGTATGCCTTAACATTCTGATTAAAACTGTTTTAAAATAACCTTTCTCTTTTTGTCTGTGTCCTTGGTAAGGTAATCTGCAATATTGCATAGCTGCATGTTGAAGCGTGACACAAGATGCCCTGCAAAAACATGAGACCTGAATTTGTTTGGGAGAAAACACATGTATCAGTAGATAAGGCAATTATTCCAAGAATCTTTTATGATGACAGTTAACACAGTGAATGTACGTATGATGTATATTCACACAGACATTATTGCTCTTGGCTCAGCTCTGGCTCTGGTGTGTGTTTCCCTCTGGTGTGTCATACATACCAGAAAGAACAAGTCAACAAACTGACAGATTTTCTGGGCACACAAGTTCTGAATGGTGCATTATGTTCAAACACTCCCTAACACTTACCTGCTCTAAAATGTTGAGTAACACCCTGGGAATTGTTACATCTTGTATTGCACATGACTGGTGTGGCAAATACCACGTAACCATGGCAGCATCAGGGACAGCATGTACTTTGGATAATGCATGGGGTTGTGTTTACATGCAAGGGTGGAGTCATTATTAGACATTGAAGCCACAGGGAGAAAGTTATTGTTGCTCGTGTTCTATTCATTCTAGTCTTTGGGCTTGTTTCTTTGTCCTTTGCTTTCTTTTCTCTCAGGACGTCTCCCAGAAAAAAACACCTTTGGGAACTGTCACAGCTGAACAGTATAAGCTGGAGTGTTGCACGTGAGGAGTCCACACATGAAGCAGGTTTTCACTCCTTGTAGCCATAAGCACCTATTTAATTATTTGCCCTCATATTGTTTGGCTGGTGTCGAGTGTTATATCTTCCACCTCTTCCATTTACTGAAAGATAAGCTAAAGAGAATGAACACTGTCAAGTCTATAACTTTTTTTTTCAATACTGAGGTACATTCTCTGTATTAAGGTTCCAAAATGATTCTTTAAAAACATTTTCATGCTTAAAAATTAATTATGCATATTTCAATTCAATTTTATTTATATAGCACCAAATCACAACAACAGTCGCCTCAAAGTGCTTTATATTGTAAGGTAAAGACCCTACAATAATACAGAAAAACCCCAACAATCAGACGATCCCCTATGAGCAAGCACTTGGCGACAGTGGGAAGGAAAAACTCCCTTTTAACAGGAAGAAACCTCCGGCAGAACCAGGCTCAGGGAGGGGCCGTCATCTGCTGCGACTGGTTAGGGGTGAGGGGAGGAAGACAGGACACAAACACACTGTGGAAGAGAACCAGAGATTAATAATAACTTGTGATTGAATACAGAGTGGTGTAAAAACACATGGTTAGTGAAAAGAAGTATTTGAAACTGTATGTCCCACACATGTGAGGAAAGCTGAAGAAAATACATCAGACCTGGTCACAGAGATACAGCACAAGTGTAGCGCTTATTATGATTTAGTTTTAGTTAAGCTTCATTTATTAACATCACACCACTGCTCAGCCATATAAAGCAGCTATGATATACATAGATTCACTCTTAAACCAAAAGGAGAGACATGCTCTGGTCTTCTCTCCTCTGAAAACGAAGAAAAGAAAATAGGTTTTGAGCTAAAGAAATAAACAGTTTTAGAAACTGTGCAAAATTAGGCCTTAAGATATGTGCCATAAAAAATATGAGCTAAAGGAAAAAAAAAAAAAAAGATAATGATGCATGTTATATTTTTTATTTTTTGTCACGTGAAAACAACAATGACATGGACTTGGATGTTGTTCATTTTGGAAGCTGCTGCTAAACAACCTCATTTGTCATTTAGCTTTAAGGACTCCTTGCATCGTATAATGTGCACAGTATTCACAGTCTAATCTCTGGGGCACCTGGGGTAAAGTCCTTGGGCAAGATACTGAACCCCAAAATTGAAACAGTGTGGACATTAAGGTATCCTGTTCATCAATTCAGACACTGTTTCACACAACAAGTCAAAGTAAGACATAACCATCAACACTACAGCCATTTTTAGGAATCATGACAATGGCAACTAACACATAAATATTAAAACACTGTATGCAGACATCCACATAAGGTATTAAGTCTGAGAAAGGCTTTTCACTGGTCGGTATCTTTTTTTTTTTCTCATTTTATCTTTTAGAGAGCAGCAGACACAGCTGGATGGTGGCCAGAAGCCAGCTACCAGCTGCTGGTGATTACAGTGCTAAAGCTCATGTTGTCTGAACAATAGCCTGCAGACTGATCCAGTGGGCTGTAGCCACAGCTGTGATCACAAAGAGTGAGTTTTGGGTAGCTAACAGAAGTGGCTTGCTAAAAGACACTAGGCTGTAGTGAGGAGATTTATGTTTTTCTTACACAGTATAGACTCATAATTAACTATAACTCTGTCTGCAACAGGAATAAGAAAAAGTGAATGAACAATTTGGAATAATCTATATTTATTCTATATTTATGTCAAACTACATCACATCCTTCTCAACCTTCCAGGATGGAAAAAGTATGTGTGCACCTAGATTAATGGCATTAATAAAGGCATAAAAAAACACATAACCAACACATGAAACATAACAAACACTGTCTGTCATTAGTTCAAGTCAGTTGCACTTACTTACTTACTCTGTACTTGTGACTTAGATAACAATTACATTCAGTTAATCCAGAAAAAAAAACAGGTCATCCAAAAAGAGCTGCAACTACTGGAAAAGTCGGAATCTAAAGAAATAGCATTGTTGCCAACAAAACAAAGCAAATGAAACCAGGCTGTGTCACAGTAGCTAATAGTTACTTTACTCACAATGACTAGAGGTAGGCTTTAGTAGAATTATTTCTATTTGTATATTTTGTGTACATTACAGTTTATTATTATAATCTTCATCCAAAGTTTATGAGTATCACATATGCATTTTTAAATAAATAAAAATGCTACCATATACAGTGCTGTGAAAAAGCATTTGTCTTTCCTGATGGTTTTCTTTTTTTTTTTTTTTTTTTAAAGGAAAAAAGCTATCCAAACCGACCTGGCACAATGTGAAAAAGTAATTGCTCCCTAAACCTAGTGTCAAGGGTGGCACTGGTTGTGCAAGAAATGCAATCACACAATTGCAACAGAAGAGGATGCTAGGGACAGGGTGAAATGGAGGCAGATGATCCGCTGTGGCGACTCCTAAAGGGAACAGCCAAAAGAAGAAGGCAGTAAGTCTTTCCATTCCTGTGGAGGAATTTTGGCCCACTCTTCTTTGCAGAATTGTTTTAATTCAGCCACAATGGAGGGTTTTTGAACATGAATAGCCTGTTTAAGGCCACGCCAAAGCATCTGAATCGGATTTAAGTCCAGACTTTGACTAGGCCACTCCAAAACTTTCATTTTGCTTTTTTTTAGCCATTCAGAGGTGAAGTTACTGGTGTGTTTTGAAATATTGTCCAGCTGGATAACCCAAGTGTGCTTGGGTTTCAGGGTATGAACTGATTGGCCGGACATTCTCCTTCAGGATTTTCTGGTAGAGAGCAGAATTCATGGTTCCATCAATTACAGCGAGTTATCCAGGTCCTGAAGCAGCAAAGTAGCCCCAGACCATCACACTACCACCACCATGTTTGACTGTTGGTATGATATTCTTTTTGTCAAATGCTGTGTTAGTTTTATCCCAGATGAAATTGGACTCAAACCTTCCAAAAGGTTCAACTTTTGCCTCGTCAGTCCACAGAATTTTTTTTTTCATCAGTGTTGGGGATCATTAATATGTTTTTTGGCAAATGTGAGACAAGATTACTTTTTCACATAGGACCAGGTAAGTTTAGATAACTTTTTTTCCCTTAATAAATTAAATCATCATGTTTACTTGCATTATCTTTGTCTAATATTAAAATTTGTTTGATCTGAAACATTGTGACAGTGTGAGAAATATGCAAAAAACTAAGAAATCAAGAAGGGGGCAAATACTTTTTCATAGCACTGTATCGACTTTTAAGGGATGGCACAGCAAGCTATTAGCAAAATAAAGTAATGTCATTGTAAGTCTTTTTTATATACTTGTGCTCTACATTCAGGATAGAATACCATAGGTTGAGTGAATAACTAAAAACCATTTTGTAAAGCACTCCTCATTCAAATCTATTAAAAACAAAACAAAAATTCCAGAAGTCTAAAATACTATTCACCATTTTGTAGGCAAATGCATTTTTTATTTGATTGAGTGTTACAAAATGGGACTGTTACATAAAGTATACTGACTGCAGCTGACACAGACCAAACATCAGATGAGTCTCTGTCAGTAATATTCTCTCATTTTCTTTTTGCTGGCCAGAAAAGGAAACAAGTATAGCACAGTGCCCTCTATTGGCAATACCTTTTAAAGATTATACATCAGCAAATACCATGTAACAAAGGATACCAAGCAGGATTACAACTACAATCTAAGCTGGGAGATTCAGTGAATGGAGGAAGCTATGGATGGTTATAGGCTGCATTTGCTCCATACTAAATCAAGTTGCCCATGTTAAGTATGAGATTGTGTAAGATCAGTGTATTTCTACATTGAAAGAGCATTACATGACTTTGAAAAGTCAAAGATATCTGAAAGATTAAATCCTTTATTCAATACAATTGTTTGCAGAGGTCTTTATTGACACTGGTCACTGGGAAGGTGCTCATCCTCTCAACATTTCACATTCATTGTTGCTACCTGAAGAAGAGAAAATAAAGAGCTCAATTACCAGAAGCCCAACAAGCACTACTATGAAGTTAAACGTTAATCAGCTTTTCTGGGTACTCACTGCCACAGGTGATTTTTTTTTTTATTTTGGTCATCACAGTTATAGTCATAGAACTCAGTGTAAGGATTGTCCAGGATGGGCCAGCATTCAGGGTGATGCATAGAATCAGTGTGACACTGATCATGCACCTGGCAACACCTACAAGTCAAAAAGTGAACAATGGTGAGTATTGAAACAAAGTGATTATGCTTTTGGTTTTTGATGTACTCTGTGTGTTAAGTAGAATGCCACACCCTTTACCTATCCAGATCATCCAGGTGTGCCAGAGCCTCCCATTCCTCAATAGCAGCCATAATCAGTGTAGTCAAGAACAGGCCAACTATGAGACATTATACACAGGATCAAGTGCCTTGTAGTCCAAGGACTGGGCTGAAGCACAAGAACAGGGCACAGCCATAGTTTATACCCTAATGAGATGTGTTTCTATTCATGATATGTATAGTTTAACAGCAACTGCCAACTTTTACTCACCAACACAGAGGCCTAGAGCCAAGAGAAACACAGTCTGGAGGGCATTCATCTTGAAACCCATAGTAGCTCTCACTTAAGTTCATGCTTGTTTATATATCAGGCATGAAACCTTGTCTGGTCTGTCAGCTGTCCATACTACACAGGGTCACATATACTCTGAGAATCAAGAGCCAACATATACCAAAGAGGCTAATCATTCTCACACTCTGACCTTGTGTTCAGATTTCATTAGATGTGTTAATGGTTGCTTTTGTTAAATAATAATGGTTTCTGTTTTGTAAATTTCTGAGTTAGGATTAGAGTATTAATGAAACCCTTAGTTCTGTTTACTGGACAATTATTGGACTTTTGTGCAGGTCCAGTAATTGGTTAAAATTGTATTCAGCCTAAAGTACTAATCTTTGAGGTCCTTTTGTGGTCTGTAGTTTTGTGGATCATTTAATTATGGGAAATCTTATGTGGAGAGTCCTCCCACACTGAAGTCTGTTATAATGCCCAGGGATTTTGAACTATAATTTCAGCAATTACCTGTGGGTTGTAGGTTGTCATACCTTTGCCATATCCTGTCTTTTATAATGATTTGTTTTCCGTAACATTTATCTATCGCACTGTTTAAATTTTAAATATTTACCAAAATGTAATTTCTTTTGTGATTAAAAACAAGCTTTTTGAGCTTTTTTCATGCCGATAAATGTGTGGAGTGCTCATGGGTCAAACGACTGAGGTATGCCAAATTAAATGAACAGTTCTAAGCAAAGAAGTACATTGCTGTACATGATCATGACTCTATGAATCTGTTAAGCAGTCATATTGCCATTAATAAAGAAAGGAATGGCATACAGTACTGTGCAAAAGTCTTTTCATACTGTATTTTGCTTCCAAGGAGACAGATTTTCTTGTATTTCTTTTTTTTTTAAATGGTCTTGAGCAATAATTCTCTTGACTTTCTGAAGGTCTTTCAAAATTTTTCTTTGGACATTGGCTGCTTTGTCACTCATTTTCAGTCCAGTCCTTGTACCTGATAATTTTCAGAGGAATGTTTAAATGGGTTGTTAAGCCACTTAACACTGACCTGTGACTCACTCAAGCATTAAGAAGGCACCCAACTCAAGGGATGAGCCAGTGTTGTGTCTACACAGACAGCTTAGCAAAGAACCAATGTCTTCAGGCACTTTGCTATTAGCAGCCTGTCAGAAAAACACATAATTTGTTCCAATTTCTTTATTTGAATCTACAGAAAATCCCAAAGATAACAATTTGACAGGAATAAAATTGTATTTTTGTGCCAACATGGTGATTCTTAAAGCACTATTATCCAAAAGCTTGGCTAATCCCAGCATGGTGTGCAGTGTCCTTAACAAAACTGAAGGAAACTAGACAAGTGCAGGACAAAAGAAGCAGTGGCAGGCCTAAAAGACTGTAGAATAACTACAGTATATGAAGAGTATCTGAAAGTCCTATCCTGAAGAAACAGGAAAAAAAAAAAAAATCCAGCAGAAACCTGACACAGGACCCCAGAGATGCATCAGGCGCCTAGTTCATCCATCTACTGAAATCAGAAATGTTCTCAGTGGATAGGTGGCTGTCAAGAAGCTATTCTTAAGGAAGGGAAACAGAGAGAAAAGGATGAGTTATGTCAAATTACACAAAAATTGGACTGAAAATCAGCAGTAACAAGTCTTATGGAGTAATTAATAAGAAATGTGATGATTTTGGTTCAAACCACCATCATCAGTATGTACAGAGGAGGTCAGGAGAGAGTTACAACAGTGAGTGTCTACAGCCATCTGTAAAACAGAGTGGATGCTCTGTCGTGGTTTGGTGCTGCATTTCAGGAACTTCATTTTTCAGCACAGTGATCCCAAACACACTGCCAATGCAGTAAAAGCATAGCTGGATAGAAGAACACACAATGAAACACTGTCAGTCATGGATTGGCCTCCCCAAAGCCCAGACCTCAGACCTCAGACCTCAATATTATTGAAGCAGCTGTGTAATCATCTTGACAGAGAACAGAACAAAAGGGAGACAACATCCAAAGAAGAGCTTTGAATGTACTTCAAGAAACCTGGAGAACTATTCCTGAAGACTGCTTAGTTCAGGCTGTGTTGAAGAATAAAAATGGTCAGATCAAATATTGACTTTCAAGCTTGTTTGTGTGTATTGTACACTCTGTATTTATGTTTGTACGTTTCAATAAATCGCTGCACCTATTTCCCATTTTATTAGCAAAACATAAAGGCTCAAAACTTTTACACAGCACTGAATATCCAAGATTCGCTTGATGCACACAAGATGGCAGTTTAGAAAATGCATCATTTCATAACCAGCACTGTTGGTTTTCATTCATGGCAGCATTTCTTTTAGACATCTGCCATATTGTATGAAAAATTATGTTACAGCCAGCAGATGTAAAATGCTTATTTATTAGACACACTTTTTAAAATAATTACGTAAAAATCATAAAGTCCAACCAAAAAACATGACATAGATAAATGACATATTTCACAGTCACTTTTTTTTTTTATGATGTGCAGACCACTCTGACTTTGGGTGCAAAGTGCTTAAACGGAACAATGTGTAGAGGAGAAAGTAGGAGATGTTCTACAGCATGTTTCTGGGTCATATAGGACATTTAGAATGTATTTAGAGGTTGGATGTTAATGAATATAACAATTTGTGTAAAAAATTAAAACGTGTATGGTTGCAAAACAGAAACAGGTATTTGTAGATATTTTACAAAGGTATAAAAGAATAATTATTGTGATTAATAATTTGGGCTGCTTTTAGTATCATTCCCCTGGTGTATGACTTTAGTGTGTCCTCTGAAAATGACAAATAAAATGCTTTCAGAATTCCTGCAGGGGCCCTAATATGACTGGAAGGCAATATATGCACCTTATAAATAATGACTGTTATGAGCACAAAGGTCAGTCAGTTATTGAAGGTTCAGATCTAATGATCAAAATGGCTGCAGTCTGATTATAAATTAAACAATATATAAAATTTTAACATATTCCTTAATAAAAATGTGTCTCAGAATTAAAAAAAAAAATGTGGCTGAAAGGTTCGCAACTTGAAATGATTAGATGGCTATATGTAATGGATTTACATGTCTAGCATGTTAACATGCCACAATCACTGCCAGGTTAGATCTGAAAGCAGAACTGACACAAACAAATGTGACCTCTACTGGCCTATAAGTCAAAATAAAAATAATCAACATAATTTCTTTGTAGTGATGATGCATACAAAAAAATACAACAACAAAAAATGATTGATGTAGGTTCAAGTCATACAGCTTTAAAAATATTTCAGTCCTTCAGACCTTATGAAATCAACACAGATTATAAACACAAGAGAAAAGCTTACACATTATAACAAAGACTTTCAGGAGCAGTACCAGTTTCTCATCCCGCCTCACGCTGGTCCCCGCATTAGTGTTGTGTTCGACTGTCTTATCTACTCTTTTGTCTTTGTCAAGCATGCTCTTTTCTGTTTAAATCAACAAATTAATGAATCAGAAACATTATTTGAAGAAAACTGGCGCTGCGTCTGAAGATTCACAATCTTCTATGCCACATCAACTAAACCAGTAGGGAGCAACTATCTGCTGTCACTCTTGATAAAATACATCAATAAAAGAAGGATGAATGTTACATGTGCAATGGTACATATAAATCTACACAGATGTTTAAAAAATAAGGATTACTCTTGTGATACATTGTCGTGCTTTCGGAGTCCATGCCCTACATTTTACTCTTGTCTAAGTTTTGACTAGAATGGCCATGGCCACAACTAAAACAATTTGTCAGAACCAAACAAACAAAACAGTGTAGAAAAAAAAAAAGATATACTGGTGAATACTTAATACAAAATGTTTAATGTGCCCAGTGTGATCATCACTAAATAAATAAACATAAATAGCTAAACAGTTGAGAGCTACTGCAGTGCATTTTGTCTTTCTTTGACCTCAACATTCACATTCCTGATTGCACCGTGGTATTCTCAGCCATGAGAAAGACAACAGCAGCACGTACTTATCTGAGGTCTTTCAGTTAGGTTTTCTCAGCATTAGTAATCATTACATGTCCTTACGTTTTTTATCTGTTTTAATTACAAACATGTTAGTGTTCTACCCCATTATTAATGCCTTTTTAATTCTGCTACGAAAAGATAATGCTGAACACTACAAAGGGCAGTCATGGGAACAAATAAAGGCAGATTAAGTGGGAATGGAGCAACATTTACCATAATAAACAGATGTGCACAATAACTGGATACACAAAAAGAGTAATCTCAGAGCTGTTAACCTCCTATAAGCTTTAGGTTAATCTATAATTGTCATGCAGGTTACTAGAATTCACGGATCCAGCATTGTCAATCCAGATATAGATATGGATACCCTCACTTACCAATTTATATGCACTTGCCTTAATTATTGCTTTCCTAACTCTGCAAAACCAAATGTACCAAATATATGAGGGCACACTTAAATTACACATTAGATCTTGATGAATGAAATATTAAAGTCAAACATCTTTACCAGCATACATTGTGTAGTTTGTTGAGAACAAAATGACCTAACAGTCAATGGAAACCAAACTCATCAACCCTCTGAGGGGTGGATTTAAAAAAAAAAAAAAAAATCATAGTTAAAATTGTTCAAGTGTTCCCTTAATTATTTTAGCATTATATAGTATATATATTGGTAGTGATTGGTAGGGTGCAAATTAAAAAAATAATAAAATAGTGTATCCTATTTACCAAATTTCCTTCATTTCAGCAAATTGTGCGAGAACCTGTTTCTCTTGTCTGCTTTACTGTGAAGTAAAGAATTTTTAATTAAGTAGAGAGCAACTTTTAACTTTACTCTAAACGCATTAAAAGCTTTGCAGCAAGTGATGTTAACAAACAAAATGCAAAAAGAGAGACTCGCTGGCAGAGACAGCATTGTCAACTGAGCTTTTCTGTCATCTTTTTACTTGACCAAATCACAACTAAGACAGAGCACTGCAAACAAACCAACCAACCAAACTTACTGGTGTAGGAAGCATGAAATGCCTCCACTTACCCTTTACTGCTGGCTCCCTGCATGCTTTGTTAGTTCTCTGTCTATCAAAATGAAGCTTATGGGTGCCGCTGGCCAAAGACTATATATTAAAAGCAGTAGTGCCTTAAACCTGCATTCTTTCCAACTGGGGAAAAGCCCACTGGTTGCAAAAAGAAGTCAGATTTTATGGAGGTCTATTAGTAAAATAACCCTACTTGACCTCCGTAAACACTTTCCTAATGGGTTTATGCTCTCAATCATCTTATGTAATACTAAATTATGTTCACTTTGAAAACCAGTCACATTTAGAGTAAAGCTGAGGCTAAAGGAGGGTATCCTTAAGGGCATGGTTATGTAGTGGCCACTCAATTGCCAGTTTAAAATATAATATATCTGAAACACCCAACTTCAGGCTTCAAAACAGGTGCCCAAAAAAAACAATGTCCTATATAATTACTATAGTCTATATCAGATATTATATATGCCTGTAGTAAACAGAGTAACACAGAACTCAAGAGAACAGATTGATCCCATCCAGCTATTAGCTAGTTGCACTGACATATGACACAAATATTGGATGTGATGTACTGGATGGGAAAAGCTGTGTCATCACTTAAATTACCTTTTACAGCAGGCTTCCTTTAAAATGACTCTTTTCTGTCCATTTTCCTGTAAGTGGTTGTCCAACTGAATCATTTAATGTTGTTTTATGTATTGCTTTTAGTGTATTACTGTAAAGCATTTACTAGACCCCTCAGTCCAATTATTTTTCTGGAAATCAAGTCAACATTTTACAAACTTAATTTGTTCCCTCGTGCTTACTCAGGGCTGCTTCTTCAAGTCAGAATGGATTTAACTAGTGAAACCTGTGCGGAATATGAGAATGGCTTCACCTAGTGTCTATATTTTTGAAAACAAAATGTGTAGCTAACATTTTGTACACTCAGTGTACAGTTAACAACTGCTCCAAATTTAGAAGAGAGGGCTTCATCAGATGGGCTTATAAAGTAAGGTGGTGACATACTTCTTCTTATAGCGATGTGTCGCACTGAGCACCATCACTCCATCCTGTGACAGAAAGACATAACATGAGGGAAAAATTACCTTAAAACCTCAAACTTTATAAACAGCATAATGCATGCTTTCAGCTAAGATGGAAACAGTGGCATCAGTCTTACCATGTACGGTTTCACCATGATAACTGTAAATGGTAAGACTTCAGCTATTTTAAGACACATGAAACCAGAATTACTGCCTCATGGTTACACGCCTCCACCTACCAGTCAAGTTGCAGTTCACATCCATGTGTGTTCAGACTCATAAAAATGTCCATAAAGACTAAAAATGAATTTAAGAAAATTAATGGAGTGTATTTTTTTTTGGACATTAAAACTAACTTTTGACAGAATGCAAAGTTTTAGCCATGACAGTACACTAGGGTTGTCCAAAAAAAAGAAAAAGAATCGATACTCAGATATTAATGTATTCTAAAATTAATATTGAATTAAGATAATCATTTGCAACAGTATCATTACCAACATCTCCCAAGGCAAATTGGTCCTGGGTGAGGGGCAAGACGAAGAGCGATTCAGACAACCCTTATAAGAGAAAGACCAATGGAGCAGTTTACCCTGCTCGGGTTACCGGGGCCCCACCCTGGAGCTAGGTCTGCAGAGGGTGCTCAAGGGAGAGCGCCCGGTAGACGGATCTAAGCCCATGGGGCCCGGCTGGGCGCAGCCTGAGAGGAGACATGGGCCTGCCCTCCTGCATGCCCACCACTTGCAGGAGGGGTCGGGTGCAATGTGTCTCGGTAGCGGCCAAGGGCGGAGGCCCTGGCAGACCAATCCCCGGCTATCGAGGCTGGTGACTGAGACATGGAACGTCACCTCTCTGGTGGGGAAGGACCCTGAGCTACTGCATGAGGTTGAGAGATACCGGCTAGATATAGTTGGTCTCACCTCAATGCACGGCTTGGGCTCTGGAACCAGTCTCCTGGAGAGGGGCTGGACTCTGTTCCACTCTGGAGCGGGCTGGGGTGGGTATCTTTGTATCCCGTCAACTTGCTGCCTGTATGTTGGAGTTTTTACCAGTGGACGAAAGGATTGTTTCCCTGCGCCTTCGAGGCAGGGAACAGGTCCTGACTGTCGTTTGCGCTTATGCGCCGAACAACGCCTCTGCAACTACATGTGGAGATCTGGGGCAGGGCCTCTGGATTGGCAGAGGGTGGCGGTTCCCATCGTTAAGAAAGTCTATGACAGGGTACTGGAAAGCAAAGTTCATCTGTCAGTCGTACCTCAGATTCAGGAGGAACAATGCAGTTTTCGTCCTGGTCGCGGAACGCCGGACCAGCACTCAAATATCCTCTCAAGGATATTTGAGTGTGCATGGGAATTTGCCCATCCAGTCTACATGTGTTTTGTGGACTTGGAGAAAGCATTCGACATTTAGAGAAAGCATTCGGGGTATCCTGTGGAGAGCACTGCGGGAGTATGGGGTGTCTGGCCCATTGTTACAAGCCATTCCGTCCCTGTACAACTGCAGCAAGAGCCTGGTCTGCACTGCCGGCAATAAGTTGGACTCGCTTCCGGTGGGTGTTGGACTCTGCTAGGGCTGACCTTTGTCACCAATTCTGTTCATAATTTTTATGGAGAGAATTTCTAGGCATAGCTAAGTAACGGAAGGCTTCCGCCTTGGTGGCCTCAGAATCTTATCACTGCTTTTTGAGGATAATGTGGTCCTGTTGGCTTCAGGTGGTGGCCTCCAGCTTGCACTGGAGCAGTTCACAGCCGAGTGTGAAGTGGCGGGCATGAGAATTAGCACCTCCAAGTCTGAGGTCCTCAGCCGGAAAAGGGTGGAATGCCCACTCGAGGTCAGAGACGAGTCGCTGCCCCAAGTGGTGGAGTTTAAGTATCTCGGGGTCTTGTTTACGAGTGAGGGGAGCGGGAGATTGACAGACAGATTGGAGCCACGGCTGCAGTGATGCGGACACTGTACCGGCCTGTCGTGGTGAAGAGTGAAGGTTGACTGGCCTCTCCCTGAAGAGTGCAGTCATTCGAGAGGGGCTCAGAGTAGAGCCGATAATCCTCCACATCGAAAGGAGCCAGTTGAGGTGGTTCGCCACATTAGGGGAAACTGTAGCTGAACTGAGCAGAGAGTCCAGAATGTAGAGAACTAACCCAAGCAAATAAAGAGTGAAATCTGGTGCAGAGTAGTGGAATCAAATGGGTTTCAGGCCTGAAGAGCAGAGGATGTAAAGAGCTGCAGACTGAGGCAGTGCAGTGTGAACAATGGATGACAGAGAGGCCGCAAGCAGATGTGGACATGATGATAAACTTTAACTTCTCTACTTTTACAATAATTTATTAAAATGTGTCTCTTATTTTTTTGTAGCCAGCTGTGAGGAAAGTTTTAAAATGCAGGCAGTGACCGGTTCAATCTTTCACAGTGAGTGGTCTGTCTTTTAAATCTTCTTTATTTCAGCATAACTAATACCACACTTTATCCAAACTTTTAACTTTTAACGTTTCCATAATGTTCTTCTACAGAATTAAATTATTTAGAAGTTAACTTTTTCGAGATACAGTACGACTTCCTCACCATTACTTCTGTTGTTGCAGGATGGGGTCAAAATCTTCCCCATGGTATCAAAAATGGTATCGAGTATTTTCCTGGGTATCGGTATCAAATGTAAAATTCTAGTATCGGGACAACCCTACAGTACACAATAATTAAATATGTAGTTTGATTGGAGCAATGTCCAAATCTCAAATATCTCCATTAAAATGTCTTAATCCAGTAGGGCTGCAACGATTCATAGAGTAACTTGAAACACTCGATTACAAAAAAATCCTCAATGTGAATTCTTTGCTTCGATGCTTCATTTTAATGCACAACTCTGTAGAACTCACAGTGTAAGCACACAAGCGTTTCACCCACATTTGCGACTTAAAATAGACCTGCAGTAGAAACGTATTTAGGAGCACGTGTGCAAATAAGAAGTATTACAACATTAAACCCATGCAGCCCCCAGTTTTCTTAACAAAAGAATGAAACACAACAGCAGCAGCAGTGATGATGGAGTCTGTCTACACACACACAGCAAAGAGCAAAGAGGCAGAGGCAGAGGCATTACCGAGAAGATGAGCTCAGGTGGAGTAATAGAAAATGTTTTTCTAGCGTCCAAAACAGCAGCGCTTGTTACTGTAACTGCCATTAAAACCTTTACTGGGAAAAAGCTGGTGAGAGTCCTTCATCAAATCACCTGTTCAACAAGCTCCAATGTGAAGAAAAGTGAACTTTATAGCTGCTCCCATGCACCACTGTTTGTTTTATAGAGCGAAGAATCTATAGTAAAGCTACAGAAGTGAAACTAAAAGCATATGTATGCAGATGAACTGTTAATTTAGTCTGGCATAATGTTTAAATTAGGCAGCTTGCTGAAGGCTGATGGCAACCATCCTATTTTATATGGCAGCGATACCTGCAACAAGCTGGGGTGAGTCTAAAAGCGGGCAAGGGGTGTACTACACCATATTTATTTCAAGGCTTTAGTAAAATCATTTTACAGAATTTGATTAATAAAAAAATATGAATAAAATATTATATTAAATTTTTTAAATATTTAAATATATAAAAATACCCCCACCCCCACCCCCCCGCAGACCAGTAAAAACATACATGGGCCAGTAAAACTCTTGAGTCACTAACCTGGGGCTATTATGCTGGACACTGAATTATTAACAACATTAATTATTAACATCTACACCATCAGAACGTCTGTTTTCTGCAGCAGAAAACGTGGCATCAAAGCACAGGGGAAACTTCAGTTCTGAGAATGGTGATATGTTCACTTTTCTATATTGCAGCCACCACATGCTCCTTTAAAGGCTTAAAGACACACAGAGTCACTCATTCACTAGCACACTTAAAAACGCACACATACATACACGCACAAAAAAAACCACACATACACATGAACACACAACAAATCCAACTCATTCAGGAGGTACAATACTGTCAGAACTCTTTTTGTTGCCTCCTACTAATGTAAGAAAGCCTTCCAAGAAGACAAGGTAACACTATTTTATTTTATGCCTTTTATGGTTGACAAACATTGTCTAAAATAAATAATACTTGTGATTATTTATTTTTGCATTTGAGAAAATGTTCTCTGTAAAAAAAAAAATCTGATTTTAACATGGCACATAATTACAATGAAAGGGTTTAGTTATTTTGACAGATGTTGTATGCAGTTAAATGATTAAACAAACTGTAATTTCTAGAATGGAATCCAATGAGCAGTTCATTTTAAACGGCCTGTGTTTTTTCTCTTTTGAATATGTACTATTGCTCATTAATAAGACAAACGTATTTCTTATCCAATTACTTGATTAACTGATGGAATAATCAACAGAATACTCAATTTTATCTGCTCCATGTCCAATTATTTAACTACATCTGAGAAGGTCCTGACACTCATCTTTCTTTCAAATGA